>JACEGR010004334.1:0-88872 GCA_014170235.1 Listronotus bonariensis
AAAGTGAGTTTACAGGACGCGACTGGAGTTGATCAAACGACGCATAGCGAAAATGTGGCACTTTCAGCACCAATTTGGATATTTACTATTAAGTTTAGAAACAGTAAGTACCTAATATCGTAAGTCAACCGGATTGTCTCTGCAACATAAAAAACTGATTTTTTCATTATTTAAAAGCTGCATTTTTGAAAAACACTAAACAAATGTTATTACATATAAAAACTGTTAAACAGACAGTTGTGCCATTTTTTTCTTTTACTAATCTAAATAAGTCTTTTTATTTATTTATTTTTGTTCTGCCTATAAAAATGTTCTTTCGCTAGAGTCGCACTTTATACTATCTAGCTATCACACGATCGACTTAGACAATCATCTAATATAATTTTTTGGTAAAATTTTATAAAAGAGCACAGACATGTGCTTCCTTTACGTATATTTAAAAAAATTTAAAAGTACTCTGTACAGGGTGGCGCCTTTTCGTTGACTATAACAAAAACTAAAAAGATAGAACCAATCTGATTGCACAATCTTAATTTCAATTTTTGAAACAAACTCAGTGGTGAAAGTAAATCATAGCTAACTTGATTTGATTTGAAGATACAGAGTGTTTTTAAATTTCGTTAACAATAAAATAGAAAAAACATGCAAATAGAAAAGTTTTAGGGATTTTTATGTAGAATTCATTGGCGCACCTATATTTTTTTCATTGAGTTTAAATGTAATAAATATCTATTCAATGGTATTATAATATACAGGGTGTTTCGTTAAAAAGATCCTGATGATGGCCATATTTCCAAAACTATTCAAAATAGTTATATCAAATGTGGTATTTTTAAGCCCTTTTGACTGATAATAAAATATACAAGGTGTTCCACTAAAAAAACCGTTTTGTGTTCTTTACATTTAAAGTCAATAAAGAAAATATAGGTAGGGCACTGGATTGTACATAAAAATTCCTAAAACTTTTCTTTTTGCATGTTTTTTCTATCTCTAATATTAAGCAAATTACAAGTGTCCGGCAAAATTTAAAAAAATTGAAAAACACCTTGTATCTTCAAAACGAATCAATTTAGTCATAATTTACTTTTACCATTAAATTTGTTATAAAAATTAAATCGAGTGTGTGCACTCAGATTTGTTCTTAACTTTTTAGTTTTCGCTTTACCCTGCAAGGTCAACGAAAAGGCGTGACCCTGTATATTTAGAATTTTTTAATTTTAACTTTCGGAACCAAGTAGTTAGGTATAAGAAAAAGCTGGACAAGATAAGGTCGTCTTTTAAGTAAGAGAAAGCATTCTTGCCAAGTCTAGGCCATTATACAACACAAAAGAATGGCTTTTTTGTCCCGTCTTGTGTTGAAAAGTGCATACCTACTCTTTTGTAAAGTGTTTTTTATATCTTAATTTACCCAGCAAAACCACTAGTGCAATACCCAAAAAAGATATATTTTTGCATTTTTTGCTAGTCTAAAACTTCGTAATTTTTCAAAAATTTTAAGTTGGGACCTTTTAAAAAAACCTTTATCATCAATTTTTAAGGGCCGAAAAAAAACTAGAACAATACAATTAAAGTAAGAAATTGTCTTCTGGTCTATAGGAAATCTCCAGGTCAAGTTATTATTTAGTTTTTATAAAATAAAAAGCACGCCATAAATCAAAACACAACATTCAAAAAGAATGACGTCAAGATTAGATAAGTTTGTTTAACCCAGTCATTACTTACTACATTACTGTACTTTTAAAAGGCAGTTTTAGGTTTCGCGGCCTAGAGATGTTTCACTTATTTTTGTCAAAATGGTGAGAGTAGTATTAGCTGCAGATTGTTTACATGAAGCAACACCGAATAAGTTCTGAGTAATTTAAGTGAAAATTTAACTAGTTTTTGAGTTTTGCTTAACATTTTTTTAAATAGAATCCTGGACGGATGGAGGTAAGTAAATAGCATATTTTTTTAAAACTTTTATTCACGACAGTAAATGTTTTAAATAGTATTTGGAAGTGTAGTACTGATAATTACATTTCCAACCAATATCAATGTCGATTACGAGGGGCGTTCAAAAATTCCCGTCCTTTTAAAAAACGGTAGTCATTTGGAGCAGTCACTTTTACGAACCTATAGAATTATTTCTTATTTTAGGCGACTGCTAAAGCTAAAACTTTAAGTTTAAATCGAAAATCTTGACCGTACCCTTCCACTGGTGTAGTTTTGTTATCTCCAGAAAATGCAAATGATGATGCCACTGATGATGACTCTGGAGATGAAGACTTTGTATCATCAAATAATTTGCCAGCTCCTCAACTGAGAGCTGAGGTTGAAACCTGCGATCAATATCAAGATGATACCAGCGACGACGAAGAATAAAACATCCTGCTAGTGCAACTCCTAAGAATACCAAAAAGTCTAAATAAATAAATTACTGGGTTTTCTGCTTATATATCTAACTACTGTCCTTTTAATAGGCCACCCTGTGTATCTGTAATAAACAGAATATATTGAAAATTAGAGTTGAATGTTGTTTAATTATTTATTGTTTTATAGGTTTTCATATATTGTTGACTAAACTTAACAAAAAAGTTTCAGTAATATCTGGCTTAATAGTAAAAATTTAAGATTGTTATTTGAGGTACCTTTAAATCATACAACTACCAAAGGTTTCGTTCTAAAGGTTCTAAACATTATAGAACAGTTTTTTAAAAACTGTTATCATACCTATTAAAACGCTTATCATCATCCTGATCCTGGTGACTATGCTCAAAAGAAGTTTAAATTAGCTAACGGCCGTATTCACCAAGCACTGACAAATATTTATCAGACTGATAGCCTGCTTTTTAGGCGTCCGTTATAGTAGAACTTTAGCAGCTCAGCTTTCCTTTTTAAAAACGGGGAGGGTAAATAGTATAGTAAATTTTATTTTTCAAAGCCATTTTTTGTTGTTAATACGGTTCAAAACATTTAAAAAACAATACATTTTCTTGCTAAACGGTGATGTCATGTATGGCAAGTAAAAAAATGTTTATGTTGGGTGTAAACTAAAGTACATATTAACCCTAAAAATAAAAATCATACTCATAACCTAAAAATTTATTGGGCTTTGACGCAGCGGTTTAAAAACCTACATTTTCTTGATTCTCACATTATATTGTCATTTTCGAATACGGTTTAAGCCACTGAGACGAATACGGTTAGCAAGAAAATTTGACTTAAGGCGTGTACATTTTTATTAAACTTTCTGAACTGTATTGGTAAATTCTACAAAAAAAATAAAATATATATAAATACAGTAGAAACAAACGCTGATTTGCTTCTTATTATAATTTTTTAATACTTTTAAATAAACTTTTCCCACATAAATACATGTTTTTAACAAAGTTATTAAATAAGCACAATAAAAACATACAAAACATAAAAACTTTTAATTGAGATTTATGACCATTGTAAAACTAGAAAGGTGTATGGCAAAAGGCTTTTAGGGTAACTTAACTTTAAAATTAAAAAGAAAACTAAAAAAATATTTGGTATGCCACGCAAAAAAGCATCCCTTTAATATGTTTATTTATTATGCAAGTGTAAATATTACAAACATTTATTTTTTGTATTTTAAATCCAATTAACGAACGAACATGTTGAACTGCTAATAATTATTTTAATAAAAACTTTTGAGAAACCAATTTTCCCTATTTATTGTGTTATTCTTGTTAAAGCCCTAGCAGCAATGTAGCGGACTTATTTGTTTGTTTTTTTAACTAAACAAGATACAAAAAAGTTACAGATAAAAAACTACAAAAAAAAATTGCAAATAAGTCAGCGGCATAATTTATCTTTTTGGCTAGAATTATTTATTCATGTACCTGTCAAGGCGTCACTAAACCTAATTTGTTTAAATAGGTTAGAGCTAAACAACCTTTTAATACCGTTAATAAGGGTGCTACATTTTAGTATTTTTCAGATAAAAAATATTTATGATATAATTAATTTACCGAATTATTTAAGATTTTTATCACCCTGTATCACGAAAATAATGTGTTTTTGATTCCATGCTTATACACTGCATTTCTTGAATGCCCCCTTTTATTTTTTGAACGGATTAATTTAAAAAGTTGCAACTTTGGGATATAAAATTGATGCATAGATACTATAATTTAGTGTGAAGTTGACAGATGAAAATTTAAAGATGGCGACTGGGCGCCATCTTGGGAAAAAATATTAAATTGAAAGAGGGATCTTGTCACATATTATTTAAAGCTTCTGACAAGACTAGACTATACTTGAATATAAAGTCAATACCTTTACCTGATACAAAATACCTAGTTTGGATGGCTATATTTCCGAAACTAATAAAGTATGATGTACTAAATCTGGCATTTCTTAAAGATCTTTTTAATGGTGATATATTATACAGGGTGCTTTATTTAAAAATATATAATTTTTTTCCTTCCCTGTATATTATCACCAGTATCACCATTAAAAATATATTTTAAAAGAGCTTTAAGAAAATTATAAATTTAGTACATCTAACTTTATTAATTTCGGAAATATGCATATCAAAATCAGGTATTTAAGTAATATTTAAAGTGCCGCCATTTTGTATTATGTAACGGTAGTGGCTTTATATCATAGGATTATAAAGTACTAGTCAGGATCTTTAAAATGATGTCCCACAAGGCCCACCATCTATTTTTAAAAAAATTCGAAGATGACGCCCAGTCATTATCTTAAAATATTCACCAATTAATTTCACTTTAAAATATAGAATTTATGCATTAATTATTTTTGATATTAAAGAAATGAACTGTATAATTTTTTTGTTTATAGAATATCATTTCGAATTTTTTAACCGCAGTTTTAAAAATTTAACAGTGTGGTCCATTGAGTGTGCAAAAAAACTGTTTTGTTTGCAATTTGTCAAAAAATTTTTTTTTTGGTATAAAAGGTAGGGATAGTCTTAAACTGTATTTTTTAATAGGATTAGTAATTTTGCCAGAAATCGACAAAAAACGTTTTAACCCTTAAAAACTCACCCCTTTCCACTTTCCGGCCTCAAATCGCCTGTTATTTATTTTTTCTTTTATATTTGATATTTTCTCTACATTTTCACTGGATTACATCCTTTCATAATTTAATTAATTAATAATTTAAAAAATTCGGATTCGAGATTTTTGCATTTTTTGACAACATTTACCATTGAATGTATTGTTTTTTTACCATTAGAAATAGGATATTTTAACAAACAAAACGACTACCTACTTTTGGAAAATGCCGATATTTTCGATTGAAAATAGGGATACTTTTTCGATATTTAGTCAAAATAATATGAAAAAATTAATATTTTAATCCAAAAACAGTGTATTTAAGACATGCAAAAGTACGTTTTTACCAAATTTCGTAAATATAATTTATTTTTTGTAAAAATTAAAATAAAACTCCAAAAACTTGGATTTTTAATTTTTCATATAAATTTTGAGTTTATGTAAAAGAGCGTAAATACAAAAGTTGTGGATCTTTTCATTGCCTACAACTCTGCTATTTAAATTTTTTCCATGGAACTTGTAGTTTTGACAGAAATCAAGAAAACCGCATTTTTCACTTAACACCCCCACCCTCTACTCCTTCCCGACCTTAAATCGCCTAAAATTTATTTTTGATTTAATTTTTGTTATTTTCTCTACCCTTTAAAATTGATTTTATTCCACTATATTTTTTTTCACTTTTACGTTTTTTAAAAGCACTCACTTTTGTAGAATAAATATACAGTTTTCCTAATACGGATAAAAATATTTAATTTATAAAACACCCTGTATAAAGTTAACTTCTATCAACATAAATCATATTTTACCGTTTTCCATAGCAAAAATTACAAAATTATTTTGCATATTTAGGGTAAAAACTTTTTCCATATAGCAAGAAACAACATAACTTTTCTTAGGGTTTACATTCTTTATGAAACCAAGATGGTGTTAACTGCTTTACTAAAGCTTTTATGTTAATTTAACTTTAAAATGTACAAAGCCAGTGTTATAAAATCCTATTTAGTAATAAAAATACAATGTTAGGAAATACAAATACCATTTTTGCTACAACTTAATATATTTTTTTATCTTTAAAACAGCTCACGAAGGCCTGTCCAAGTACCAGAGTACTGTAAGTGTCGAGTTATTGGATGTTTTTAGCTTATGTTCTTCCCTGTTCCGTCAGTTGTCCAAGCACTGAAATTAAAAGTTTTTGCATTTCACAGCACTTTTAAGACAACGCGTACATTATTTTGAAATACTTACCTCCTTAAAATGTTTTCACGGCTGGGGATCGAACCCGGACCTTTTAAGTTGCAGACTTCATTCACTGGGCTACCGAAAAACATTAGATTATACAGGGTGTCCGAAAATGTTTGGGCAATCTCCCGTATTTATATCGAACACATGAAAATAATGTAATATTAGGTCTGTTCGTAGAGAAATCACAAACTAGTCAGCGCCAATCAGATTTTACAGTTACGTCTAGTGACCAGTTGGCAAACCGGTCACCTGACTAAATAATAATACCCGATTGGCGCTGACTAGTCTCTGATTTCTCTACGAACAGGGTTATTTTTACTGAGATATGCGCCCTTAGAGGACGCTGCTGAAAATCGGGTTTTCTTGGTATAATGAAATATTTTTTAATGAGACAGATACTACTGAGGACTCCTTAAAATAATACCTTTTAGAAAGTTTGAATTCATATGGGCGCCAGGGACGGACTTACCCCAAACATTAGTGCTAATTATTTTTACCCCTGTATGCTTAAAAAATAAAAGTTGCAATTTTGGATAGCCAAAACCCTTGGGTAAAAGAAGGTACTTTTGTTTAATATCGATAAATTAAAGCGTTGTCGGCTAAAACAAGTTTTTGTGTCGTGAAAACACCTAAAACATTAGTTTATTCTGTTGCTATTGCACCTAGAAACTTTTAGGAAAATATTTTTTTCTTTTACTTTCACAACAACTAAAATTAATAATATTGCAGAATTGTTATCGGCAATAACACCCGCACACAAAAAAAAATTGATGTGGACCGGACGCGACCTATATCTTTAGGTAGGGTTTTCGACCCTCTGAATCTGAATTTTAAGTCAGTTTAGACAGTACAATTCTTAGTTTCAAGTAAATTGCAAAAACGTAAAAAAATGGTGCAACTTTTCTCTATTTCTTACTGCTTTTTGCAATTTGTTTCAAACTGGAGGGTGTACAGCCTAAACTGATTAAAAATTTGAATTAGCGCTGTACCAAAAACCTTTTTTGTCCACAGGTGTACCGGCCCAAATATAAAAATAAGGTTTTCCGTACACCGGATACGACCTATCTAGGGGCATGTTTTTTGACCCGCTAAATCCGAATTTTAAATTAGTTTAGGCCGTACACCTTTTAATTTTAAGTAAATTGCAAAAAAACGTAAGAATTAGCGAAAATTTTTATCCATTTGTTAAGGTTTTTTGCAATTTTTTTTGGTTAACCCCCCAGATAAAATGAAAACTTTTAAAAAACAAATTCTCTATTTGCATTTTTTTTTAATGAGATTCAATTTTATCGAGAAATCCTAAATTTCGCAAAAATATCTGCCTTTTTCTTGTAAATAGAGGCATTTGAAAGTCTCGCATAAAAATTTATTGTAGAATGAAAAATTTCAACTGGCTATAGCTTTTGGAAATTTGATCAAATTCACGAAAAAAAAAACACAAATGGAGGATTTGCCTTTTAAAGTTTTGATTTTGTCTGAGGGGCTATCCAAACAAACTAACTTTTTTTGAAAATTTCTCTTTAGGCCAATAGTATTGGGTATATGTTTGGTTTTGGTCCTGTGTCTCATTTTTTTGATCAAACACAAATCAAAATTCTAGTTGAGCGCCTGAAACAACTTTTTTTAACAAAATAGTTTACTTATTTAAAACATAAAATAAATTAAAAAGAATAGGAAACATAATGACAAACGTCGTCATCGCCACCACCAATAGTTGACACTTCAAATATTTGCCGATAATACTTTTGACTTTATTTACCCTAAAGTTTTTTGAAACTTAATTTAATTTTTGCAAAGTTTGAGACATTAGGTTATGCAACGACTGCAGAAAAAGATTTAAGAACAGTAAATATTCCCCAACCTAAGTTCATGCTTGATGAGGCCATTATGAAAGTCGCGAGCAGTCACTACATTTTCACGTTGCTGATGTAGCTTAAGTGCCAGTACTGGATCTATGCTTTTTTCTAGTAAACTTAAAAGTTAAATTTTGCGCACTTCTGAAGGTTATAATAGTAGTGGGGAGCGGAAGTTCACTAGTGCTCAAAAAGTTACATTGTTATATTTTTTGGAGACGACACACACACAGTCAAAATGTATTTAATAAACCTTATGGTACAATAAAATACAGGCACTGGCTAACACGATAAAACTTTAAAAAAATAAGATATTTTACGGGCACGCTTATGATATCGGACACTTTCGACGGGTGTGATATATATATATATATATATATATATATAATATATATATATATATATATATATATATATATATATATATATATATATATATATATATATATATATATATATATATATATATAAGCCCCTGTCCGATGTAAAGTACGCTCGCCTGACACAATAGTTGAGTCACGATATATAGGGTGTCCAGTTAGAATGAATGAAGAACACCATCAAAATATTGTGTTAAAATTTAAGATAAATAGAAACAAAATAAACAAAGATAGATAACTCTTATAAATGTTTTATTTAAAAATTTAGGACTTGGAGCTTTAACATTCAATTATTGGGGTAAAATTAAATTTGACCCACTGTGGTGGGGCCTTGGAGTCCGGCATACATATGTGCTTATATTTCAAAATCTATAGCTTTTTAGGGTTGGGTACTTTTTTATTTCTTTTTCTTTATTTTTTTATGTTTAAGTTTTGGATGAAAATTTAGATATCACTCAGCATTTTTTGGTAAAACTCACATAAGATCGTAATTCACATAGTATTAATTAAAATTGGTAAAAAAATCAACAAATTTGCTTATATTTTAAATTTAAGAAGAAAATAATGATGCACCGCTACATTTTTTAAAACAAAAGTATTTTTGAAAATTCCCATTTAGTTAATGACCCACACGGGTAATTTTTTTCTTGTTTGTTAAAAAATGTCTTCTGATGCAAAGGGGTCGTCCCCTAATTTTTTTTTAAATATTTAAATTGGTAAATGTTCATATAAAGTTTTTTTCTTAATTTTAATTGTAGAATCGCCCCTAAAGTTTGTCGGTTAAGTTAGTGGACACCCTGTATGTGCCAGTCGTTGATGAGGCAAATGAATTAAATAGGTCAATCAACTTTTGTTTTGTACCAGTTTTAAAATTTTTATTTTTTTATAAATTGTTTTTTTTTTGGTATATTTATGTATTACTTTCTTAATTGTAATCTGCAATGAGCACTTTAAACAGTTTCAACAATAAAACCAGAAAAATCCACATAAGATACGGCTTATGTACACAAAATTCGAACCCAATAGAACCAAGATCAAAAAGCAGGGTCACTACCAACAGAGCCAACTAACTTGTCAATCATTAAGCCATATTACATTATCTCAAGGACAATCAAATTGTCCTACTGGCCGATTTTTGGGGAATAGTTTAAGATTGCCGGGGGATCCTAAAGTTAAATTACCGCTTAAACAGTTGAGGAGCAAAATAAAGGTCCTTATTCTTAAATACTAAACAAACAAGTTATACTTTAAGATTACATTCATACTTATGGTTTGAGCGCTAAATTTTATTTGGTATCCCAAATTTTCCCGCGGAGATTTTTTTTGCTCCGGGCCCACCCCTGAATTCAACGCTAATTGCTAAGCTAAAGAAGCCAAAGGTCAAATTATTGAACATGTGGAATGTCTTCAATAGACGTTTTATTTAAACATTACTTTAAAAGATGAAGCCTAAATCTTGATTCAAATATTTGAACAAGCGTTTAAGAGGAATAGTCACCCCAGTAAAACGTTTTTCCTAAGTAGCTTGGCTATTTTAAAAGATTTTTAAATTCGGTCTTCACTGAGCGTTTTGGAATATTATTGTGTAGGCCGCTCTGGAAGCACTTTTTCATTTTTTGATTTTTGTTTTTTTATTTTTCCAAAAAGGAAAAAAATAGAAAAAGTGACTCCAGAGCGGCCTAGACATAATAATTTTATTAAGAATGGCGAAAGAATGAAATTTCCATTTTCACTAGGAAACTTTTATAATCAGAAAAATAAAAATGCAAAAAATTTGGAAATAAATCAGTAGGCTCATCTTAAATTTGTACATGTGTCAACAATGTTTCAACCCCCACTACGCTAACTTCGCGAGACGGCAAGTGCAGCCTGCACAGCGTCGCGCTCGGCCTGCTTAGTGACCACTGCTAGTATGTTTCTAGCTGCGGAAAGGGATAGAGTTTGGATAATTTTTTGCAAATTAGGATTTTTCCGACTGTGAACTTATGTTTGTGATTTATTAATTTTTTAATTACACATGTTTCCGTAAGACACTTTTATTAGGCCAATTCGTGGTTAAAATATTTAAAATTGGATCCCGAATTTAATTAAGGTTTTCTCCAACTACTCGGGCACATACCCCTCCAAGCATTAAATCACTGAAAAAACCTTTTCATAAATTAAATATAATATGTATTAGTAAAAATAATTACTATTCTGATTTTGTGGTTACTGGTTATAATATTATTCTGGTTGAGTCATTGTATTTTTACTTTCTTTTAGGATTTATTCTATTATGCTAATCTTATTAGGCAACAGTTTTTTCCTCGAATTAGGGTTTTCGGATTATTTGCATTCGATAGATAAGAAAAATACTTTTTTTTATATACCGTACGAAAAAAACAAAAGCCAAAAAGAAACGATATAACTGCTTTTTCATATACATATGTATACAGGGTGTTTTAGAAGTCTGGGATCAAACTTCATGGTGTAATTTCTTATGTTATTTTCTGAAAAAAGTTCTTATAAACATATGTCCGGAGTTGCTTTTTACTGAGATACAGGGAGTTAAAAATTAAGGAAAAAAAAATAGTTTTTCCAAATATTTTTAATATGCTTGGGCCGATTTGGATAAAATTTGGTACATTTATTTAAAGTAGTAAGGCGCTTATTTATTTCTAACCAAATTGTTATTATTGGGTCCAGTGGCGTCTCGGTGGGCACCGCAATTTATATTATTGAGCAAAAAAAGCACGCAACTGACTTTTTTGACGTTTTTATATTTTTTTATATAATTAGGCAATACAACATTTTAGTCTTTTGTATTTTCTTCCTTGTGACCAAGAAAATCGAATCAAACAGCCGCCTTGACGAAATCAAGCAACAAATTTTTCGTGGTTTTTGGGCAAAATTTGGTCATTTTTTTTTATTCAATTTTTTACCGATTTTCAGTTATCGTAGAGAAAAGTGATAAACAGCTTTTCAACAGGCAATTAAATAATCTAAGGAATGGCGCAAAAGTTTTTTAAAAATTTTAAATAATAAAGCGACAATTTTAGGTCAAAATCGGCACTTTTTAGTAAAATTCAAAAATTCATATCTTTAAAACAATTTAAACTAGCGACTTAAAATTTTAATATGTTTTAGAGCAAATAGTAAGCATTATGCTAAAATTATTTTAAAATTTTAGCTTTAGTACTTTTTCAGAAAAAATAAAATGTAAAAAATGTCCCATTTTTTAACAAAAAAAATGAAAATTTTAAAGCTTTATAAAACACGCTGTATAGATGATACGATTATGCTTAATATCTTGCTTTATAGAACTTTTCGTGTAAAATCCAATGACATTTACGTTTTTTTAATTCAAGGTCAAAATTTTAAGAAAAAAAAATAAAAACATGCAAAAATTTTAAAAGTTTTGTCAATTTTTTTCATTTAAAAATTTCTCAGAGAAAATAAAACATTTTAAACAGAAGACCATTTAGGCGTTTTGATTCTAAAAGAAGCCCTTTCATGTCCCAGTAACCCCATGACGAATGATGTAACCGTTTTCAAGTTATTAAGCCTGAAATTCGGTCAATTTTTTCTACAAAATCGTAAATAACTCCGTTTCTATTTATCCGATTAAACTCAAAAACAACAGGATTTTGAACGGGACCATTTCTGACTTGTCTGCAAAATTTCGTTTCGATAAAATAAAACCCTGGACAGATAATTGATTACGCTCACCACGATTTTTAAAAAGTTACATTTTTTGCCAAACCCTGTACTTACCGTGCTCCAATTGTTTTGAAAATTTTTTGACAGTTATCCCATTAAGTGGCCAATTTTTCCTGAAAGTTTTAACTTTCTATCTTTTCTCGTTTTGAAATTATGATTTTTTTAAATGCACGTTGAGCGAAAATTTAGTATGGGGATGATATACAGGGTCCGTCACGACGGAGTTGAGTCGACAAGTATATAGGAAACGCCTAGGAATATTTTTCTGAAAATTTATATAGGAGAGTAACTGAAAGAGCTCTCTTCAACAAAAATATTTTCAACTCTCGACAGCTTCCGGTTATACCGGAAGTAGACATCAACTTCGTCATTTTAAATGGAATGTCCTATTTTTTATTAAATTTGTGGAATCTACGTTAAATTTTAATACAACTTTGTAAAAAACATCATACACCTAGATCTAGCCATTTTGCAGCAATTTCAGTTTTTCGAAATATTTGACAAATGCAACCTTAGACAAAAATAACAATTTCTTAAAATTCAAACAAGAAAGGCTAACTATTTTCTGACTTTGGATAAATAAGATCCATATCTTACCACTCACATGAAAATTGTCAAGAAAAAAATATACAAGGTGCCCAAAAATTAACACCGTATTCTGATATTTTGAAAACACAAAAACTTAATTTTTTTAAATGTCAACCTTATTTTTTTTCTTCACCAATGGATTCTACGCTACAAAAGAAGGGCACTTTATAATTACAACCCTATATTTAAAGTGAACGGTTGCGGTTGAAAGTTGTATTAAAATTTAACGTAGATTCCAAAAATTTAATAAAAATAGGACATTCCATTTAAAATGACGAAGTTGATGTCTACTTCCGGTATAACCGGAAGTTGTCGAGAGTTGAAAATATTTTTGTTGAAGAGAGCTCTTTCAGTTACCCTCCTATATA
Organism: Listronotus bonariensis; assembly: GCA_014170235.1. Lineage (NCBI taxonomy): Eukaryota > Metazoa > Arthropoda > Insecta > Coleoptera > Curculionidae > Listronotus > Listronotus bonariensis. Next base: position 13,158 of record JACEGR010004334.1, read on the forward strand.
AATTTTCAGAAAAATATTCCTAGGCGTTTCCTATATACTTGTCGACTCAACTCGTCGTGACGGACCCTGTACATACGGCTTTTGGCCGCATGTAACAAGCAATAATTTTTAAGGTGTTTTGTTTTTAAAACATTGTAAAAACTCTGTGTTTTGTGTAAATACAATACTAGTGTAGTTCAGGTGCATCATAATGGGAAAAAATAAAGACTGAAAAAAGCGTTTATTATGGGAAAAAATCGCTAAAGAAAAGAAACAGACGGTTCATTGGTAACACTAGACAAGAAGATAACAGTTCGTAAGTATAATTTTAATTTTACAATACAATTATCATTTGTGGCGGAAGGTGGGCTAAGTCCCCCAAGAACAGAACGATCAGTAATTCAACGAGTCGCATTCAGGGGCAATCATAGAGGAGGGGCCACCAAAATCTGTATTTTTAAGGGATCTTGAAAAAAGTGAGAAGGAAATAAGTAACATTGAGCTAAATACTAGAGGACAAGGAGGAAATCCACTGTGGAGCCAAGAAAGAAGTATATATAGAAAAAAAAGCCGCATTAAGATCTGTTGAGAATAGTAAGGTCAATATCGAATTTTAAATATAAACTATTTTTTTAAACACTCTGTATATGTTTTTTGGATAGTATTATACATATAAACCTTTCTTTTAAATCACTCTATCCAATTAAAAAAACACATCAAAATCCGTTGAGTAATATCGGATTTTAAATGTAAACTAATTTTTTAAACACTCTGTATATGTTTTTTAGATATTATTATTATATATATATAAACCTTTCTCTTGAATCACTCTATTTATAGAAAAAAAAACGCATCAAGATCTGTTGAGAATAGTAAGGTCAATATCGAATTTTAAATATAAACTATTTTTTAAACACTCTGTATATGGTTTTTGGATAGTATTATACATATAAACTTTTCTCTTAAATCACTCTATCTATTAAAAAAACGTATCAAAATCCGTTGAGTAATATCGGATTTTAAATGTAAACTATTTTTATAAACACACTGTATACATTTTTTTAGGGTATTATTATACAAATAAACCTTTTTCTTAAATCACTTTATCTATTAAAAAAATCCGTATTAACATCCGTTGAGAAATATCGAATTTTAAATGTAAACTATTTTTTAAAACACTCTGTATATATTTTTTTTAGATATTATTATGCATATAAAATTTCCTCTGAATTAATCTATCTATTAAAAAAAAAAACCGCATCAAAATTAGTTGAGAATAGTAACGTCAATATCAAATTAAATAAAAACTATTTTTTAAACACTCTGTATATGTTTTTTTGTATTATTATACATATAGAACTTTCTCTTGAATCACTCTATCCATTTAAAAAACCGCATAAAAATCCGTTAAACACTTTTAAAGATTTTAGCATACATACATATTATACAAACAGACAGAAAAAGGGACTTTATTTTATACTATATAGTGACAGTAAAGACAAGTTATTTTTTTATGCGCTCGGCCGGATAGCGCGCCAACCAACTTAACTGCGCATTATTATAAATTGTAAAATAAAATTGTTTTGGACACTTTCTCTTTCAAGGTTAAACGCCACCAAACATTACGAAATTACTCGAGCAGGCACGATTGCTAGTTGAATTATACGCTGTTGCCAAAACGTGCCTTCGTTGTAAAAACGTGGTTTTTGGATTTCAAGTTCACCTCACCGTGATGTTCGCTCTTAACGCAAATCTCTATCATAACATACTGAAATAGGTATATTGATGAAAGATATATCATAAACAAATATTTATCTCGTAGGTTTATTTATTAATAAAATAATGTATTTGCTTGGTGTTGATTTAAAATTACAAATATAATAATCAATTTAATATATATACAGTGTGTCCGTCTAAGTTCCCTACATGGAAAACTTTTTTATTACTAATTTTACGAAAAAAGTTATTCTTTATAAAAAGTTCCGCATGCTCTAAAAACTAAAATGCAATCATTAGATATTCGTTTTTTTTTTCAGTGGTATATAAGGTATTTCAAGAAAATGTGATCCAAGAAAAAAGGGCCCTTATTTTAGAAAAAATCGAATATTTGTAATTAGAAAAAATGTTGAGAATTAAAATTTACTCTTAAATAAGCAGGCTCGTTTATTTACAAGAAAAAGTTTTCTTTTTTTATGCGATAACGAGCGTTTCTGTGACTTTTTACTGTTTTGACAGTATAAACACAAATTGCATTTATTCATATGTAAACATCAATATTATTTATTTCTGGGCTGTTTACAATGAGGCCTATACTATACAAGGTGTCCCACCGGGAACAGCCGCGATATATTTCTCAAAAAGTACGCTTTCGAAAATTTTGAAAATTTGGTAAAATTATAAAGTCAGTGGGGGACATAGAACTAAAATCTTTTGACAGCTCTACCGCTTCCGCTTACACCGGAAGTTAATGTCAACTTCCTTATTATAAATGAATTACCCTATATATTATTTATGTTTTAAATTCTGCCTAAAATTCTAAACATACTTTATGTATAATGTTCTATACCTGAGTCCAACCGTTTTTGATCTATTTTAAATTTTATGTCAAAAATGACGTTTGAAAGCGATTACATAACCATCAATTTCTTCTAAACAAAAGCCTTTATCATGAGTTAGAAATGGGTTTCTCGTAGAAAAAGAACTACTTTAGCTGACTGTATTAATATTTTCACAATTAATTAATACAGAGTGGTCAAAAATCATCGTTAAATATTATTACGACAAAAACTTTAATCCTTATCCTATTAGGAGTCAAAAATAAGGATAAGTTTGTATATGTCTATTTCCCAAATCTATAGTTTTTGAAATATTAGGAATAAAATATTTATCCATTGTAAAAAATGCTTTTAAGTACGACTTAGTTTGGCTTTTAGTTGGCCTTGACAACAAAATGTGGCGTCACAGCCAACTACCCCGTACCTACCCGTACTATCCATTGATAGAATAGATAAATATTAAATCGTTAATATTTCGAAAACTATAAATTTTGGAATAGACATCCTTGTACAAACTTACCCTTATTTTTAATGCCTAATAGGATAAGGTAATAAACGATAGGGGCTTCCATTTGAACACTGACTTTTAAGGTTTTTGTCGCTTTAATTTTTACCGAATATTTTTGACCACTTTGTATCTATTAATTGTAAAAATATCGATACGGTCTACTAAAGAAATAACCATGATCATATAACATTAAAATATATTTAATTAAACACTACTGATGTCTTAGGTAAAAAAATACTTTATAAGTGTTTTTAAATTATCTTTATTTTTGGGTTAATTAGAGATACAAAATTTATTCTATTTAATCCAAAGTCATCTAAGATATTTAAGATAGTTATTCCTATTTTTTTAACAGTTTAACACCCTGTATATGAAACTCATTTACAGCATTCTGATGACAAAATATGCAGACACTTAATATTTTTAATAAAATAAGTAGATAGCAAAAGGCATAGAGAGTAAATAGGAACACTATAATAAGAAAATTGGACAGACAATTATGTAGGCGACAAATTTGGCGCGAAATTATACCATAGCTTATACGCTGTTTGTAATTTCTTAACTAATTTTATGTATTTTATTTTTAAAACAACTAAGTTTGTCTATTCAAGGTTTTTTAATGTAGTTAAATAATATACAAGCGTGAAATTTTGCAGATTATTGGATTTTTAGATGACATTCAAAAAATATAATTTAACCGGTATTTATAGCAAGGCTAACTTTTCTTAAATAAGTTTTTAAATACACTTAAATGTAACAACAACAAAAATAACTTTTAAAAAGTTGACCATCAAACAAAATTAAAAATTTTAGCGCTAAAAAGTAAAGACTCACTTTTAGCAGAAGACAGCAATGAGAAAGTGCAGCGACGGCAATAAGACCACAGGAATAATCAGCAGACAATGGGATAGTCCTTGATTTAACATAAAAATTAAGAAAAACCGCACTACCGCACAGACATGACGTTTTTTCGTAGGTCCTGAAAACCGTGCCGCACCTCGACCGCTGTCAAAGTCTACTTTTCATTCCTGCGACGTTCCGACCACGGCAGGAAATCGTCATGTGGCGCCGGCGCTAACCTAATCGATAGATTGCTACGCATCGTACTCAAGAATCCCCGAAAATTAGGAGAAGCATGAAGACGCGTCCGGGTCCACGTAATGGCCCATCTTGCCACTATCTGATTTATTATTGCTTCGTGCATGTTTGTCTCTTTTCTTATCTTATCCTGAAAAACATTTGGATTATTTAATGGTTAAGTTTTCTTTAGCCTGAATTTCCTGCAATAACTTTTTATTTGTGTAATATACAGGGTGTGACAGATATGCGATATTCGCTAAATGATAAGATTTAAAGATTTTTACTTGTAATACCACTATTTAGTGCTTAATTTATTTTAAGAAAATTTTTCGGGGCCACAAATATTAAGAAATGAGAAATTTTGTTAAAATATTCTTGGCATAATTTCAGCACGTATGGTATTCGGTAGGAAAATTTCACACAAAACTGGTTTTAACTAGTATTCTTTTAAATTTTATGTGACTGCCTTTGACACGAGCTTTAAAAATTTAACATAAAATCAATATTTTCCATTTTACCAATTGGTATTGAAATTTTATATTATTTTAGATATTACCATTGTTTATTCTTTTATATTATATTAAATTTATATTAATTTAGTTGGTAAAAAAGAAAATTTAGATTTTTTTTTGGCTTAAACCTAGCTTTTGTTTGCGTTTTATTACTTATGCTACTCCAGTCCTAAAATATTATTTTACTAACTGTACGTGTATACAAATGTCATTTAGCCCAGCAAACACAGAGCAGTCGGCGGGGAGGGGGGTGGCCGACATGCTTCACCGGCGAAAAACCAGACAATCCGTGTTATTGTACTCGGAACACCAATATGCCGCGTAACCATTGCCGATCATCTAGAGTTCCACATTGTTAACCGAAAGAGGATAGACTATAGTATGACGACACACAGGGGCATATTATAACCGAAGGTCGCTAGAATCAATGATTAAGTATCCGGCGTATCAGATAATAGCACGCGACAACCGATGACTGATAAAAGAAGAACTTCTACTGACGACGTAGCCGTAGTCACCCGAGTACGTAAAAGTGTGGTTAAAAAAACCTTTTTTACCCAGGTTAATCGGCATGCGGCGCTGGCGCCAACCTAAGAAGCTTTTCAGCAGGGCCGTATTAACTGTTTGAGGCTCCCTAAGTTAGAATTTCCGAAACGCCTATTTTCCAACAAAAAAAGGTCTTTTCTCGATAGCGCTTATTTTAAGTGCCAGACGCCTTACTTCAACACACGAAATAAAATTTTATGACCAAAAAAATAGGTCATTCTCTCCTTTTCACGTCTATTTGCGCCTATTTAGTCACCACAAATCCCCACTTAATCTAAACATGGCGCCCTAGGCTGTAGCCTAGTCAGCCTAGAACTACTCTAATTGATAGATTGCCATGCATCGTACTCAAGAATCCCCGAAAATTAGGAGTGCATGAAGACGCGTCGCGTCCGGGTCAACGTAATGGCCCATCTTGCCACTATCTGAATTATTATTGCTTCACGCATGTTTGTCTCTTTTCTTATTTTTTCCTATGCGATATTCGCTAAATGATATTATGTTTAGGATGTTCCCACTAATATCAATATAACGACTAATAAAAAAGTGTTTAGTAGAACTAGTTTTAGGTATTCAAAAAGCTAAAGCTTGAGATTAGGGTGTTAGAACTGGCAGACCGTACCGGGGTGAGGGGGCAATTGTTCCCTCCCCCTCGAAGTGGTGTAAATAGGCGTTTTTAGCTAAAACGGGGCTGTAAATATGGTAATATTGCCCCTCCTCCTCCACAGGAGGTAAAAATATGTGTAAAGGTTTTTGTCTTTAATGTTTTGTTAAAAGGTGAGACTCTTTTTTTTTACTTTTTTTTGTTCTTATTTTTTTCTTTTAAATTCTTGCCCCTTCCCCTACTCAAATTTTTTTTTCTGGGTATGGGCCTGAAAACTACTGCTGACAACCGAATCCGGTTTTTCGGTTAACCGATTAACCGTGGTTATGACAAAAACCAAATGCCGGTTTTTTGGTTAATTGATTTTTGGATATCGATTATTCGGTTAAAGGTGCTTTTGAATAGACCTAAGAACCGGTTTTTCGATTAATCGGTTTTTGAATATCAAATAACCGGTTTTTGGTTGACCGCGGATTGGCCAAAGTTGAAAACTGATTTTTCGGTTAATCAATTTTCGAATAACTTAATTCACAACCAAAACGAAAAAATGGTCATTTTCTAAAATCGGATTTTGGTTACCAGATTATTCGGGTTGCGAGTTTTCACCATATAAATTTATAATTTTTACAATAACCAAATAGGTACCTAACTGCTAATTTCAAATACTTTGACTATAAATATCTTAAATAAAACTTCATAAATTAATTGGAAAACACGAGCATTTTTCTTTTCAAATAATTTTTTTTAAAATATTACAGCAACATAATGTAATAAATTAACTAAAAACAATAATAATAATTTAATTGTTTTCAACATCATTAACAAAATAACTTTAAAAAGAATGGTCACTGAAATGTTCTGTTTTTTTTTGTTTTTCTGTATAGCATAATAATTAATAATTGACAATAACAAATACGCAAAAATAAAACACTTAATGTAAAACACCAATTCTTAATTAAAGAATAGGGAAAATTAACGTCAGTGTAATTCGCAAGGTGCGTAACTCCATTCTTATAAATTTTAAAAACCAATAATTAAAATTTTATAGTAATGTGTAGTAGTATATATAGAAAAATTATTGGTAAAAGTTAAATTAAGTAATTTGTGACGATAATTTTCTTTAAGGATTTGTACTAACGTTTAAAAATCTCTTATTTTACTGTCCGGGGTTTTATCTTCTGTTCTTGTTGTGTAGCTATAATTAATTTATATTTTAGTTTAATATAGGAAGTTTATCAATTAGATTATCAAGCTAAAAATCCGTTTTTAACCAAATGATTATTAATCAAGAATAAATTTACCTAAATAACTAGTTTTTGGTTTTTCACGGTTTGGAAAAACCCGTTTTCGGTCTTTCTGTTGAAAGCAGCAGCGGCAGGTAATAGCAAAATTGATAGGTCGATAGCCGCACCATAGTTAAATTAACTTCTTTAAAATAGTCTTTTACAATTGTTGTTGTTGTAAAATCAATACTCTAGCCAATATTTGGTAAAAGTATCCAAATTTACATAGGACATCCTATGGCAACTATCCCGATGCACCACTCTGTATTACTAGTTTATATTGAAATCAGAGAAGTCCATGTTATTTTCGTCTTTTTATTATAATTTTGATATCTAATAATTATTATTTTGATTTAACAGAACGTAACTGAATTCTACTTGTCTCGAGCTAGGGGACTTTACCTGATTTGACCCTTTTTGTTTTCTAGGGACCTCATATTGTAATCAACAAATGAAAATTTTGTTAATAAAACAGAACTTTTAATCAAAAAAAGTTAAAAAACATAATAAAACAGTCAAGGTTTAAACGAAAGTATATATGTTTAGAATAATTTTTAATTATTTTGCATAAAAACAAACGATACGAAAGAGAATCATTAAGAAATATGTTTCTAGGACCATAAATATCTAAAATTTAACACATTTACAATTTTATATTTCAGAATTTTAATTTCAATCATTTATTCGTTTTTCTTAAGATTTTTATTTATTTATTTATTTATTGGTACTCCTTACAAACACAAATAAATGTAATTACATGTAAGGGACTACATACTTACAAACTAAATAACAAGTGCTAAATATCTAAAGAAAGCAAATAATTTAAGTACAACAACAAACTGACTAGGGATTTAGTAGTGTCCTTATTTCTTTCAAACTAATGTTAAAGATATCACAGTTATTATTGGACAAAACACTGTTGCAAGTGTTTAACAAACTGTTTAAAGGGGAGGAACTAGTTATGTCAGTCTTAAATGTGTCATATTTACCCAATCTTAAATTTATTTTAGGAACATGAAATTTAATGTAATTAATTATTGCAAAATCCCTGTATTTTATGCTATTTATTATGTAATACACAAATATTAGTGACTGAGTCATTCGTCTAACACAGAGTGACTGTATGTTAAAGGTAGTCAGCATATCCTTGTAAGACACCAATAGTGGAAATGCTGGGTACACGTTATATTGTTTGTAAAAAGATATCTTAAAAATTTTTTTGTAATCTTTCAATTAAATCTTTGTTGCATTCAGCAGTAGGTGACCAAATTACTGAAGCATACTCCACATGGGGTCTCACAAATGTATTATACAACTTAACAAGTGTGCTAATTCTATGAAAATGTTTAGTATTTCTAATTATAAATCCCAACATTCGAAATGCTTTATTTAAAATAGCCTGATAATGTAGATTAAATTTTAAATTTGATTGAAATGTGACTCCAAGGTCCTTACAGTGATCACTCCCAGTCAATACCTCATCATTAATTTTATATTGAAAATTGAAATTGTTAATTCGACGTGTAAACGTCATGGTAAAACATTTATTAATATTTAAAGACATTTTATTTAGAGAAAACCAATGACTTACACTATCCAAATCGTCCTGTAATGCCATGCAATCAGACTCTAAAGTGATCACTTTAAAGATCTTAAAGTCATCTGCGAACAAGAGACATTCAGAATTTTTAACACATTCCGGCAGATCATTCACAAAAATTGTAAACAACAGTGGCGCAATATTACTACCCTGCGGAACTCCAGAAGTTGCAACATACTTTTCAGATAATTCTTTGCCAATTCGAACAGAGCTAGGTCTGTTAGAGAGATAGGACTGTAAAAGGATATAGCACTTCTAGAAAAACCTAGATTGATCAGTTTATTTAAAAGAAGATTATGGCTGACCTTGTCAAATGCTTTCTCAGCATCCGTAAAGATCACATCCATTTGCCTTCTTGAATCGATTGCGTTAGAAGCAAAATTACTAAATACACAGAGGTTCGATACAGTAGCCCTGTCTCGAATAAAACCGTGTTGCTGTTTAACAATTCTATCTTGAGCAAAATTAAATATGTTACTGCAGAGTATGTATTCAAACGTCTTGGCAATAGGATTTAAAATAGTTATGCCTCTATAATTCTCAACTTCAGAGGTGCTTCCTTTCTTGTGCAGAGGAATCACCACTGCTTCCTTTAACTTCTCAGGAAAGACTCCCCTACTTATTGATAAATTAAAAATATGTACTAAAGGCTTTGCAAAAATATCTGCACAGCCCTTAAGAATATAAGACGGGATGTTGTCAGTTCCAACTGATTTTTTTGGTTTTAATGTTTTAAGGCTATTTCTGACATCATCAAGAGTTGCTCTTGGAAGATCAAATTTGCCGCAATTATCAAAACATACATTCGAGTCCTGATCAGAAGGTTCAAACACCCCACAAAAATATTGAGCAAAAGCATTAGCTACCTCAAAACTACCTGTATACTTTTCGTTACAAAAGTTATCTCCTCTGGTACACCAGAGCCCCTTGTTTTTGAGGTTATGTAGCCCCAAAAACTATTGGGATCCATATCCGCGTTTTCCTCAATGTAACTTTGATATGTCAGAAATTCCTGTTTAGTCTGATACTTAACAGATCTTCGTAGTTGTTCAAACTCTCGTGAATAATCCCCCGCCCTATGCAGCCTATTTTTTAATCGTATTTTACGTATCAGGTCCAGAGAAAACCAATGCGGAAATTTTAGGTCTTTATTACGATCAAAAGTCTGTTTAACTGGTACCGTTTTGTCAAAAAATGAGTACAGTATTCTATAAAACTCAGACAGTGATGTCTCTGGATCTGATATACATTCAATGTCATTCCAATTATAGTTTTTAACCAAATCATAAAAAGCAGGGAAATCAGCCCTGGCAAAGTCATAAACATAAACAGATTTAATAGTGTTATGGGTACACCCAACAAACTGGACATCAACATCCAGAGCAGGATGATAACAGTCTTCGTTACTAATTAATGGAGATTCACACTTAGTGACCATAATTTTAGGCATATTTGATAAAACTAGATCCAACTTTCTTTGTTTACTGTTTGATATAAAATTATGTTGCATAAGATTATTAACACATGTAAATTGAGATAATAAAATGGTTTGATCACAGACTGATATATCATACTCAGGTATGTTGAAGTCACCCACCATCAGAATTTGTACATTATCCTTGAGCAAAACATCCAATGAATCAAAATAAGATGCATATACCTCATTACTCGAGCCGGGTGGAATATATACACAAGATAAATAAAACATATGCCCGTGACACTTAATCTTTAATAATACTAATTGTAAAACAGCTGAGCACTGACAATAAACCTGCTCTACCTGAAAATGTTTTCTTACAGCTATCATAACGCCACCCCCTTCCATCAGGTGCCTTACAATCACGATCCCTTCTAATCACCACATACCTTTCATCAAACAACTCTGTGTCCAGAAAGCTATCATTTAACCATGTTTCAGTTATTAGTATAGCATCATAATTTTCAGCAATGACACTGGTATAAAATTCATCAATTTTAGTACGAAGACCTGCACATTCTGGTAATAGACTCTTAGGTTGTCTAAGTTACTGACTCTTGAGGAGGGCCCTCCTGTACTAGTTGTGGTGCCCTCTTGTTCACTAAAAACCTGGAAACCAACGCCCCACTCGGCCAAAGTTCTCGCTTCCAAGCTTCACGGAAGTTTTCTTGTTTAATAGTAACTTTGATAGATGCATATAGCTCAGGATGTTTGGAAGTGTGCTCTTCACACACAACTTCAGGAAACTTGCTGATTAATACCTTTTTAAATCCTCGGGCTTCGTGCTTGGGTGAAGCCTGGTGACATGGAGTGAAGTATACTTTGGTATTCCCTTGACGCTGTTATTCTCCTCATTTCGGCCCACTACAAAACGTCTGTTTTTTCGTCGCTGAATGTGCTGCCAACTAGAGTTTTCAGCACCTGAATTATTGTTCAAACTCTGCAGATCACGCATTTTATTAGTATATTGAGCCTCATGAATTGCTGCTCTAACAGCATTAGGATTTATATCTTGTTTACCATTGTTTTGTTTACCTTTTGAGGTGGGCTGTCATAATTTTGATTTGATTTGACACCTGACCGATGCTTCAAAGCGCCAGTGTCAGCTGCATTAGGCAACCCACCATTGGCCGGTGTACGTTTAGTTGCCTGTGCATAAGGGGCATACTGCATACCAGAAGTTGAATGATGCCCTTGAACTTGCGTAGCAACATCCGTGTTCGAATGTTGTAATGGCGGAAGTGGGGCAGGGAAATCAAAAACTGGTTTTTTACCTGTAATTCATTTAATTGTTCTTCAAATTTTTTAATTAGGGATTTTTGAAGCCCATTGGAGTATTCCATTTCTTCCATGAGCCTATCACATAGCTTTTTTTCTCGTTTTAGGCACTCTATTTCTTTGTAAAGTAGCTTTATTTCGCTGGATCTCGCCGCAGAATCTTTAAAGTCACATTTGTCGCAGATCCATAAAAAACCTGCGTTTTCTCCAAGAATCTTGAACCAAGTGCCTTTTACGCCTACACAGACTAAATGGTACTTGTTAGCACATACACTACATTCTATTTTCTTGGTATTTACTATAAAATTGTCGGAGCACTTTTCACAAACGTCAACATCCGGCGCCATGTTAATATAATCTACTTGATATTTGTAACTGGCAGGATCTCCGGGAATAAGTGGGCAATCTTTGGGATTTATATGAAAATAATATGACTAGTTACTACAAACTTGCTTTTCTAAAGCCCGTCTTCACTATTATATGGTTTTTCTTAAATAACTTTTATAGTACTTGGTATAATAGAATATTTTTTAATATGACAGATATTACTAAGGACTCCTTAAAATGGTGCTCTCTTAAAACATCTGCATTTATTAGGGCGCCAGACTTACCCTTACACAATAGTGCTAATTATTTTTACACCCTGTATATTAGAGACATAAAAGTCGTATTTTAAATAGCTTAAACTCATATCTTAAAAAAATGTGCTCCTATTTTATAAAGATAAATTAAAACGTTTTCGAGAAATACAATTTTTTGCTTAAATAAGGATAATTGAATAATTTTGTAAGTCAGTTTAACATGGGCCTCCCGTAAACTTATGCATTCTCTAGCTTTATTTATTAAAGATTATGGAACCCTTTATGATGCTGCACTATTAATTTTTTTGTCGGAAAAATAAGAAAAAATATGTTCTGAAAAATTTTTTAGTGCTCATTGCAGCAGACTAACCTAATGTTTTTAGATGTTAATACAACACAGAAATTTGTTTTGGTCGAAACCGCTTTAATTTATCGACATCGAATAGAAGTACCTTTTTTTACAAAGAGTTCAAGCTATCTAAAATTACTACTTTAATTTCTCTGCTCTGAATGATCTAAAAATAATTAGCACTATTGTGTGAGGGTAAGTCCGTCCCTGGCGCCCTTGGTAATATCTGTCATATTAAAAATATTTTCAGCACGGGTGCTTTAAGTGCACATATCTTAGTAGAGAGCGATTTTAAAAAAAAGTATATAACTTACCATATTGTTTTCATGTGTTCTATATGAACCTAAGAGACTGCACACCTATTCCCAGACACCCTGTATAATATCCCGGCATATAAATATAGAACATTTTCACAAAAAGTTACTTCCGAGAATAATTTTCAAATATCCCTAAAGGAATACAAAAGTAACAAAAAATGTGTGTAAGGCCTTATAAAAAAATAAATTTGACGGGGTGTATCAGAAAGTTTGGCGTGTAAGTCGATGCAATGAAAAAGTTAAAGCACACTGAACTGTGAAAACGTATGGGGTATTAAATTTTTTATAAAGATGTGAAAGAGCAAACAACCAAAATACAGAAGAAAAAATAGATACGAAAAATACGATAAAATTTAGTGACAATAATACGCTTTTGTATAGAGGGTGTTAGGGAAATAATATTCGTTAATTTAAAAGGTTATTCCTTGTATTATCCTTAGCAAGAAAGTTCATAATATATTATGTCTCAAAAATAAACGTGTTTGAAAGAACTGAGTCGTAAATATTTAAAATATCCCTAACATTTGGCAACGTTGCAACACAACAGGGATACGAGCGTACAGGGACTGCAACTGATTTATTAAATTGTTGACGTTGGTATGATATTGTGACGTTAACATTTTGAAATACTACATACAGGGTTACTTTACGTCACTTGGGCAAATGTACCATATGGAACTATCTATTGGGACAATGAGACCGGTGGACCATCACAACTAACTTTGCATTAAAAACCAACTTAACTTATTTGATTAACTAAATTTAGTACGGGCATATCCCTAGGGATAGCCCGTACGGGGCTTAACTCAAACTTTAACTTTTTACTTGACTTTACTAACTACCTGTTATCTGATAAACAATCAATCCCCGTCTTAAAATTTTGTTCTCTTTAAATATTAAATTTTTCAGTATTTGTTTTGCATTTCTAGGCTACTCGCTTGTTTAATGTTTTTGTTTTATTATTATAAGAGTAACCTAGAAAATTGTTTGATTCATACTTTTTAAACCTTGACACTTCACGTATTGTTTTATGTACCAAATTTCCCAATGTTAAGTAACCCAATTATATTTAAATTTCCCAAAAATGTATATATTTAAAATTCCCAAAATGTATACTTTTTTATACTAGGTGTTCACATATGCCCCTTCCCTGAAAGCGTTGGACCCACAACGCTATTAGAAATGAGCCAAATTTACTTTAAACCCTTTAAAAAAATTAGCAATATTACCAAAATCGATAGTTCCATATAGCTTACAAAAATTTAAAAATCTAACAATATTTTACCTATTATGTAAATTACCGTAAATAACCTTAACTTTTCGAAGTTTTTAAAAATATGAAAAAAGTTTTATCTAAAATTTTTTCAATAAATGTAAACAAAAAAAAATGAACAAATAGCCCTTAATCCAAAAAATAATTAATTAACTTGACTTTTTTTCTAAAAAATAAAAGATTTGTCATTGATTATAAGAAAAAGGTTAAATTTTTTTCATTGTTAACTGAATAATTTCTAAATTTGGGATTTTCTCCAAGTAGTTTTATTTAAATATAGTTGTAACGGTTAAGATTATTTTTTAGAGAAAAGTGGCCTAAATTCTATACCCCCTATATAAAACACTTTAAATACATAGTATTATTCCTCATTAATTTTATGTACTAAACAAAAACACCCGACTTGATAAACAAAATATGATTCTTTAAAACTAGCTAGCTCAGCATTATTAGAAATTGTTACAACCTTGACCGTAAATTGTATTTCCTTAAAACAATGACCCTTTCACAACTTAATATTACATATACGGTGGGTTAAAAAAGAGTTATTATCAAATTTTACTTTTAGGCTACTTTTCTCTGCATATTAAATCATTATTTTTATCAATATTATACTTTTTCTAATAAGTAAACAACAAAAAAAATACCATTAATTAAAAAACATTACAGATTTACCTAAACACTATACAAATACCATAATATTCTAGATTGTCCATCTTTTGTTGAATTGTACTGTGTCCACCTTGCCTCCCTGTCCATGTTCTTGATGGTGCGTTCCATTGGCCATTTGTCCCGTACTTCTTCTCCACATACCATTGTCTGCCTTTCATTCCCATTTTCTTCTTCCACATCAGGTTACTGCAACTTCATGCCAATTTCCCCATATCCTGAGCTTTCTCAGGGCCGCTAGATAGTCTTGTACCCCACCATTCAAGACCATACTTCAGAGCTCTTCCCCATACTAGAGCTGCGGCTTCCAGTGCTCATGCAGCCTCATGCTGCTTCTGAACTCCGTCTTCACGACGTACCATACAACTTCGACACAAATAAATATATTTCCATATTCTTCTTTATCACTTCTGGCTAACACCATTTAGCCATATTTGAAAACTGAAGATATACCTTATCTTCCTTTTCTTGTAGCTACGCTGCTACCTCCTTGCAGCTACGCTACGCAACATATTTTTTCCCCATCTTCGTCCTTTCACACACATTTCTTCTCCGGGGAACGGGACGCCTTTACCATATATATGGTATTTTCTTCCACAAATAAACTGAGGGGTAGGAAGGGCGTACCATAAGCGACTTTTCCTATCGCTTCACAAAGGGCACTGGAACTGGGGCGGGCACAGCTTACCATAACCGACGTTTCACAAAGGTCACTGGGAACGGGGGCGCCTCCACCATATGTGACGTTAACATTTTGAAATACTACTTGACGTCACTTGGGCAAATGTACCATATGGAACTATCTATTGGGACAATGAGACCGGTGGACCATCAAAACTAACTTTGCATTTAAAAACCAACTTAACTTATTTGACTCACTAAATTTAGTATGGGCATACCTCCCACTCGGAGTAGCCCGTACGGGGCTGACTTAAACTTTAACTTTAACTTTACTAACTGTTTGTTATCTGATAAACAATCAATCCCCCGTCTTAAAATTTTGTTCTCTTTAAATATTAAATTTTTCAGTATTTGTTTTGCATTTCTAGGCTACTCGCTTGTTTAATGTTTTTGTTTTATTATTATAAGAGTAACCTAGAAAATTGTTTGATTCATACTTTTTAAACCTTGACACTTCACGTATTGTTTTATGTACCAAATTTCCCAATGTTAAGTAACCCAATTATATTTAAATTTCCCAAAAATGTATATTTTTAAAATTCCCAAAATGTATACTTTTTTATACTAGGTGTTCACAATATTTATTGAAAATTTTGCCTTAAACTACTGAAATTTTTTTGCAATTTTTGTGGCAAGTACTTCTTATTTAATAACGCTTTTAATATATTGCCTATTTTTTACTATATTTACCTAAACAAATGGGTCAGGACTTATATATGGCGATTCATAGCGATACACACTACCAATCCTCGTCCATTGAATTCAAAATTAGTTCTTCGGTTCACGATGTCTTTCGCGATTGTTTAAATTAGGCACTACACTTCCTGCGCAAAACTCTTTGCGAGCCTTCTACCAATAAATGTTCTTCTATCTGGTAGCCTTTGATCAAGAAAACAGTTATTCGTAAATGCGTTTAGTTTCTTCAAAATTAAAATAAGCCTTTCAGTAAATAAAAAGCATATCTAGATACTACCGTATCAAAAACATATCTTTCGTATCAAAATGCACGCCCTGATACAGGAATACATAGTAAAAATAAAATGTGATTTTAATTCGGGTAAGCATTAATTGCATTAATGTCTAGAAGATACTATCAAACAGTTTTTTCTGACGCGACATAGGTATTTATTTTTTTTTGCCTACCACTACTTAGATTGCCAATTGTGTAAGGAATTTTGTTTGTCTGTTTTTCTTTAGAAAATTGTATTTAATAAGCAAGAAAATATTTTTTAAAGACAGTTAATTAATTAAAATGAGCCACTGATTCATTTTACGCTATTGGGCATATGATCTTAAATAATTTAGGTGCAAAATTGACTTATTTTATGGCTAAAAGAAATAAGTGCAGCATTTGTTTTCTCCGAAACGGCTGATTTTCGGACATATATTATAAAAAGTTTTTTGCTTAAAACAATACAAGCAATCACCTATTGAAGTAACGAAATTATTTCTTCAACACCCTGTATACTTTTTTATCTATAGTAGTCATTTTTCTTTAATAGGTTATTTCATGTTTACTAATTTTTCCTAAATAAAAAAAACAAATTACAATTATTCATGCAGAATAGGGATTTAATTACCTATAAAAATATATTTTATGCACAATAGGAATTAAAAGTGCACTTTTAATCCCTTTTTAGGGAATAAGGTGGCGTTTTTTATTTCTGAGGGATCCTTTCCTGGTTTTGTGGGTCATAGATGCACCAGAAAAACTTCCATGGTCCAAGACATCGCTGCAGTCTAACTGGCAGAACTCCTTTCCTTGACATGCTCCGGCAACCTCCATAATCATCGCCACCTGCAACAAAGTTAGGTTCCTATCAGTAAATTTTGTAGTTTTGTAGATAAAAACAATAAATATAGTGTACTTATTGTAGTGCTATCAAAAAAATACTCAAAGTGGAGAAAAAATTTGTGCTAGATATTCTTCATCTGGGGCATATTAAAGAACTTCCTTTATATTGTCGAGATTCAGTGTCTTGGACTTCTTCGGCT
The DNA here is from genome assembly GCA_014170235.1 of Listronotus bonariensis. Taxonomy (NCBI): domain Eukaryota; kingdom Metazoa; phylum Arthropoda; class Insecta; order Coleoptera; family Curculionidae; genus Listronotus; species Listronotus bonariensis. Next base: position 30,445 of record JACEGR010004334.1, read on the forward strand.
TGTAATGGTCATTCCGTCTCTATAGAAAACTTTTCCATATTTTTTGATGTGGCTTTGATCATGGAATATTGTCTCCATAAAGAAGATGCCTTGAGCTTTTTTGACTTTTGGAGAAAGTAAGCCGGGAGCACCTTTTTATTCGTAACATTTTCTACCTGCTGTTCAGCGCACCATTTTCGAAAACCAGCAATGGCCTTCTCGGCGGCCTCTTTAATGTTCATTTTCGAAAAAATGCTGTTCGATTTCTCTGAACTCATTGTTTGCCGTTTGATAACAACAAATTTGTTTTGTACCATAGCAACAGCTTCAGAGCACACCAAATTTAAAGTAAATCCAAAATACCAACAATAATCAATGACAACTGTCAGTAATACGAGCTGTCAATCATAAACAATAATATATACCGTAGTGGTCAAAAATTATTTTTTTTTATTTTTAGTTTCTCTTAGTGTCTTTCAATCCTTTGGCGAATTGTAGCTCTCCCTACGCGCTACAAACCTCTCGCTACGGGATTAAAAGAGACATTTTAGTCTCTAGGTTAATAAAATACTATTATTTACATATATGATATAAAACTTGACGCGAAATTTAAGTACTCGTATTTACTTAGTTTTAAAATTTAAAAAACTAGAATCAATCAGATTAGGTAATTAATTTTAATTAAATTAATTATCTACACAGCTAAATCTATTGACAATCTATAATATATTATATAAATTGTGGAATGACATTATATATTGCTAGTAAAAGTTTTAAGAAAAAAGTTTATCCTATTCTTTTAGTGCATTTTAATAAAAGTCTGTTTTGAAATAGTTTTTCCACTTTTCATTTATTTGGGTAATAAAAATACTTTTTGCCAAAATATTTAAGGGCTTTTATAAAACAAAAACAAAGTTACGTTAGAGATATATTTTGGTGTTTAGTTAAATCCTGGAGTAAATTGATCCAATATTCTATTCTACAAAAAATAACATTTCCAATTTACAAAACAACTAAATAAAAGATATTTATAATATACGTTTAACAACTTGTGTAGGAAGACCGGAAGAATTTGCGGAATAAAAAATGGATTTATTCCTAATTGTCTATATTTGTTTAAAATGAGACATCTAATAATAAGCAACCTATAACCGTGTAATCGAGAAAATCCAGCTGATTTTTTCTTGATTTATTTTATTATGATTCTCTTTCATAACAACTTAATTTCTGCCCCATGCCTGCATGCAATAAAACACTATGTTACGTGTTTTTCCAAGTTTGTCATAAATGAGGTTGTTCGTATAAACTTCTTTTTGTATTTTTTTTTATTCCTTAAGTTTTTCGACTTTTATGACTAATAAAATATTTAATAATTAAATAATAAACAAACATGTACATATATTTAACCAACATGTTAATTAGTTTTTTAATTAATATTGGCTGTATCGTAATCTGTAATATTGGGGCTATACTGTTGATTTTCGTTTTATTTAACAAAAAGTAAACAGCCATATTATGAATTATAATGAGCTTTAAAATGGATGCATGGATTAGTAAAGCTCCTTAACAAGATTTTTACTGACAATAAAAATTCACTATTTAAATAAGTTGAAAAATCAGAATGGGTTTCAACAAATATTTTTTTATGGATGATAGAAAAAAAAATTTAACATCTTATGTTAGTTGACGGGTACCAAAATATGAAGTTTTATGGTTAGTTCTGGTTAGTGTGCTTAAATAAGTTGCCTTGTACTTCAAGAAAACATTTGCGCGATGAATCATGAAAGCACGACGCGCGACGTTCTGTAGCATTTCCATCTATTAATGCCACAGCAGCCTGAACTCGAGCTACAACATTTTCAGGATCTACACCAGGCTTGAGATAAAGTTTTTCTTTGAGATAGCTCCATAAAAGAAATCTAAGGGATTAAGATCGGAAATGTTTTGTTCGAGATTTTTTTACTTGTAGGCCATTATGTGCAACTCGATAACGAAGAAGAATAGGACATTTTCTTACTATTACTTTTCGACTTGTAATAACCTTATGAATCAAATCCTACAAGCACGTTTAAACAATATATATATATATATATATATATATATATATATATATATATATATATATATATATATATATATATATATATATATATATATATATATATATATATATATATATATATTATACAAAGTTTTTTCTCCGTTTAAAGAGAGTCAAAGAAAACATCCTGCTTCTCTATGCTATCCACCACGACTCTCTCAACAGACCGGTTTCGCCTGCCTTACAGGAACTCATCAGTGAGGCTGTATCGAGTCGTGGTGAATAGCATGAAAACCAGCGTCTACTTATTAGACAAGTACCATTGTCCAGCGGTAGGATATAAAATCCTGCCGTTGATGCCCTACTGAAATCGCATTCAGTAAATACCACCATCAATTGTAGCGGGTGGCTATGTATGTTATAAAGCACAAGGAAAAATTCCGTACTGGTCTGTTCCTGTTCCTGTAAGGCAGGCGAAACCGGTTTGGGGAGAGAGTTGTGGTGGATAGCATAGGGAAGCAGGATGTTTTCTTTTGACTGTCTTTAAACGGAGTAAAATACTTTGTATAATACACCAAGACAGTAGGGATACTTGTCTAATAAGTAGACGCTGGTTTTCTAAAGTTAAAAGTTATCTCAGCCACCGTTAAATATAAATGAACCAAATTTTTAACTAAACATGAAGAACTCAAATTAGTATTTGCAAGGAATGTAATTTTAAAATTTTAAATAAAATACCTTATTTTTTTTGTTATATATTCTTGTATCAACTTTATTCTAACCTAATATTGTTTTTTTACTCCTGTTAGTTTCGAAGATATGGCAGCTTAAATACAGAAATGACCAGGTATGGTAAATTATCTCAAAAACGATCCAACCGAAATTCGTCAAAATTAGTACAGGGGAGTAACCTTAACCGTAACCGTAAATTCAGAAATTGCATTTGCATTGTTTTATAATTAAATTTTATTATTCCTTTCCTCGACTTTTTTTAAGAAGATTCTTGAAAATGTCGCAATTATGAATTTAGAATGTCTAGTTTCACCCCTATACTAATTTTGACGAATATTGGCTGAATCGTTTTCTAGATAATTGACCATACCTAGCCGTTTTTATATTAATTTCAAAAAAGAATCATGCCATATCTCCGAAATTGACAGGAATAAAAAAACGATAATATTAGATCATAATAAATTTGATATAAACAATTGATTGCAACCTTGCAAATACAATTTTTAAATTCTTCATGTTCAGTTACCCCTTGGCACAAAATTTGGTTTATTTATAATTGAAGGTTGCTAAGATAATCCACCGTTCCGGTTTTTCCACTAACCCTGTATATTATAAAAGGCTATTCTACCCTTGCAAGAATATATTAAAAGTTTAAGATAACTTACTTTAAAAAAAAATAAATTATTAATGAAATATTTTATATAAATTAAGCAGTGCTTAATAAGCTATAAAGGTTAAGAAAACTTACTTAGAATAGGCTGCAACCCTAAACATAGGCTCAAGAGCTTCCGGTCGAAATTATTGTATACTAAGCTTATCAGAAAGTAAATTCTTAAACGAGACTGACAGACGTGAACTGATCCCTTGGACGAGGCTTAAAAATGTGGAAAAACTTTTTATTTAAAATTACTGATGATCTGACTAAAAATGTGAAAAACTTTTCATGAAAAATGACCTATAATTGACCTTGGTATTACTTAGAGTAAAATTAATTGACTGGTAAAAGATACACTTTTAGGTATCATAAACAGATAAGAAAATAAAATTAATAAATAAAAATGTTTAGCCATAAAATAGTTTTTTTTAATTTATTTGTTTTCTGGGAATATTAATTTAAACAAAATATTATTTTGCTTTTCTTCAGAATAAAGATATATAATAAATATTTTAAGATACATAAAAGTATTATATTATATGAGGGGCTATTCTGCTCTGGCAATAATATAATAAAAATGGGGATAATTAAAACAAAATTATTAATGAAATATTTAATATAAAATAATTATCTCAAATAATTTGTTATTAATTTATTTCAATTACGGCACTTTTAATTTTTTATTATGTTATAGCAAGAGCAGGATAGTCCTTCATAATATATAAAAAGTTAAAGTCTCTTAAAATATTCATTAAATATCTTTATATTTGAGAAAAGCCAAATAATATTTTGTTTAAACTTATTTTACCAGAAAACAAGTAAACTGTAAAAACCCTGTTTATATAAACTTATCCTTATGTGTTCTAAAGAAAGTTTTTTACACCCCGTATACATATAATATGATGGAGCTGAGTTTATATAGGGCTTTTTTCCTTTTGCTGCAATGACCTAATTCTAATCCCTTTTATGTCTGGCAGTGCTTAATAAAAGTAAAAATAATAACATAATAAAGACTATTTACTCTAAATGGTGCATGTCATGAACATCAGGGATGCTGTTAACACAAAATAAATTATACCAAAAGTTGCTCTAAAAGATGTCAGTATTGGACAACCCGGTAAAAGTATTAAAATATACTGTATGATTTAGAATTACCATTGGGTGTAAACAAATTTATAATACATACAAAGGAGTTAATTAGTTAATTTACTGATAAATAATTTACGCTTTCTCTTATTTTGGTTTTTAAATATTGTGGCGAAATAGTAAATGGTGATGGTTTTTCGGTTCGAAACGTCGCATAAATGTAAAGTGTGATATAGTGTTAAATTAAGAATAAAAATACAAGATAAATAAGTTTAAATTCAAATATTCAGCCTGTTTAAAAAACAAAGTTGATGATGGTGGCTCAAAGACGAAACGTCGAATCCTAAATTTAATGACATAATTTTATGGAAAAGAAAAAATGGCAATATTAGTGTGTCATCTGTTATAAAATATCTCTCGAAAAATTAAAAACTGTTTCGAGAAATCCCGAAAAGGCTTTAAATTTATAAATTTTTAAAATGAAATACTGTTAAGCATAAAAATGCCCCTTGAATTTGTAACACTCTGTATACATGCTAATATGTAGTAATACCAATAAAATAATAATAACCACCAAATATGCAATAAACAACACTAATATACCTAATGTACATAAATTCACTACGTTGTAGTAAACATAAAATAATTCCCATATATCGTATCCCACGCAACGTTTTGCCTAAATCCGAAAACGACAACAATCATGCGGTTGAATTGTGGAAACAGCCGACTGTAATGAAATAATGTTTATTGGAGTGGGCTGCCTCAATTATACACTTTAGAACAAAATCATTAGACAATTGTGTTTAGAATGGTGTTTATTGGGATAAGTTTATAATTTTCCGTAATTATACAACGTGTCCAAGATAAGGAGGACCAGTATGGGCATCTTGGAAATGGTAAGAGGTACGAAGTCGGTTAAATGAGAACAACGTTGAGGTTTTATATGCCTAATAATATGCCGTTTAGAAAGTTTTAAAATTCCAAGTATTTCCGGAGATATTCGAAAAAACCGAAAAATTAGAAATTTGTTTTATTTTTGGTCTGGTCTTATTTTAAACCGGATTTAAAAACAAATTTCACCTTAGTATTGCCACTTTTTCTGCTCTATTTAATGGTGGTATTTTATTTGAACTGCGACGTTTTGTTTTTGTAGGACCATCATCAACTTTATTTTTAAAAACGGTCTTGATATTCTAATATCAAAATTTAAAAGCCCATTTTAATACAAATTCAATGATGAATCACAGATTATGGTTTAATCTTAATACGGACCAGTATTTTTAAAAAATTGAATAAAATAAATTACTTTACATTTTAAATTATTAAATTACTTTAACAAACCAAGCAGAACATAAGGAAAATCCCCTAGCATCACTTATTTACATTTTTAATACGGTCCTGATATTTTATTATTAAGAGTTTAAAGCCAATTTTATTTCAAATTCACATTATGGTTTAACCGTAATACGGCCCTGTACTTTTAAAATTTGATAAAAATGGTAAGCTCTACAATTTAAAATAATACATAAATTTAGTAAAAAATAATAACTAAAAAATTCTCAGGTAATAAATGGTCAAATGATTCACTTATAAAATAACAATTTTTACGCAAACCTTGTTTCCGGTTTTTTTCTATTTAAGTTAATCTAACAAAGCAAGCATCCTTAATAATTTTTAACTATTATTTATCTATCAGCCTTAAGTCTTAAAAAGTAAATAATTAAGTTGGTAATAGATCATTTGTTATTTTTAAAATGGATGGTATGGTGGTAAGATCCTAAATCTGCGCAAATGCAAAATAACTTAGGGATTTTGCATGATTTCGCGATGATGATCATACCGTCATATGGTCAATGTTAAGAAAAACAAATGATTTATTACCAACCTAAATATTTGTTTTTAAGGCTTTTCTGATATCTTAGATAAATTACAGTTCAAAATTATTAAGTATGTTTTGCTTGTTGTTAGGTTTACCTAAATAGAAAAAGGCTAAAACAAGTTCCGCATAAAAACTGTCATTTTATAAGCAAATCATTTAATCACTTATTTCTGTATCTTAAATTTTAATTTTTTACTAAACCAATGTATTAGTTTAAAATGTAGTACTTATAATTTTAACCGAATTCTGAAAATACAGGGCTGCATTACGGTTAAACCATAATGTAAATTTTAAATCAAATTGGCTTTGAAATTTCAATATTTAAAAATCAGGACCGTATTAAAAATTGTAAGTTGGTGATATTAAGGGGTTTGCGATAAGTTCTACTTGCTTTATTAAAGTAATTTATTTACTTAAAATGTAGAGATAATTATTTTTATCAAATTTCCCAAAATACAGGTTCTGTATTAGGTTTAGACCAATGTGTGATACATAATTGAATTTGTATTAAAAAAGGCTTTTAAATTTTGATATTAGAATATCAGGACCGTATTTAAAAAAATAAAGTTGACGATGGTCCTACGAAAACGAAACGTTACAGTTAAAATAAAATGCCACCATTAGATAGAGCAGAAAAAGTGGCAATACAAGAGTGCAATTTATTTTCTAATTTGATTTTAAATAAGACCAGGAAAAAATAAAACAAATTTCTAATTTTTCGTTTTTTTCCGGATATCTCCGGAAACACTCGAAATTTTAAAACTTTCTAAACGGCATATTATTAGGCATATAAAACCTCAACTTTGTTCTCATTTAACTGACTTCGTACCTCTTACCATTTCCAAGATGCCCATACTGGCCCTCCTTATCTTGGACACGTTGTAGAGTCTTATAGAGGGTGACTTTTTTTGTCATAATTTTATAAAATTTTGTTTGTAATATTTATTTACTTTTAATCATAAATAATTTCTTTCTTAATTGTAATCTGCAATAAGCAAAGCATATTAAACAGTTTCAACGATAAAACCAAAAAAATCTATATTAGGTAGGTACGTCTCATGTACTCATAATTCAAACCTTCAACAACAAAATCAAACAAAACAAATTATAAAATAGTCCTAATTAATAATTTTATTACAGAATAATTAGGGGCTTTAAAATTGTAACTTACAATAAAAAGTGCAGGTCACACTGTAACAAATTATGTTAAAGTATCAATTGAATTGTCCGTTACTTTGTGACAATACACTTTTACGTAGCATGTAATAAAACACAATTTACTTTGGTATTTCGTCAGAGACTTTATTTTTCTTTTGCGTGACTGCATAAAATGTCAGTTTGGAACGTCTTTTTAATGAATAAATGTAATACAAAAGTGCATGAACTTATACCTTACACCATAAATTTACCATTACTATTTCTATTGGTATAAGTCTCTTGCTACAATAAAACTTTTACTTTTTAGTTAGTCGAGAATATTAAATAATTTGCAATTTTTGGGTCTGTTTGTAAATTTAGAAGATTTACATCAATTTTTTTATTTATTTTTTAAATTTATGCTTTCTAATGTATCTGATTTTTTTACTTTTTTGTTCTAAATGTAAAATTTTTAGACTTTTTATCCGGAAAAGAATGACCAGAGTCTAAGAAACAGCTTAAAATTATTTGCCCAATCTAAATAATGCATAGTGTTTTTAAATATTTTTTGAAGCTTCGGACTGTTTGTCCTATATAGCAGCTATAATAGTTTCGTCTAACTGTAAAAGTTTTATTATTGCAGTAGACTTTAACAATAGAGATAGGACCTAACAATTATAAAGGATAAACCAGATGTTAAATGTATGGTCTAAGGGTGAAGTTTATGCACTTTTCTGTAATACATTTATTCTCTAAAAGACATTTAAAAATGACATAGTATATCGAAGCTGCAGTAACGCAAAAAGCAAAATAAAATTTGTGACAGAAAAAACAAAGTAAATTGTGTTTTATTACATTCTACGTAAATAATGTTAAACTTGTTTTAATGTGAACTAAGCTATATTTGTAAACCACCTTAAATGTAGTTTAAGATTAGTCTAAGATAATAAAAGATAAAATAAAGTTCGGTAAAAATCTAAAAACATAAATTTATCCTCACAAATCAGGTGATATAGGAGATGGGACATAAAATATGATCAGAATTTGATGCAGAATTTAAAATTAAATAAAAAAATAGGTGTTTTTATTTAAAAACATAAAGTTGGTTGTGATTTGTGATAGCTGTAATTTTTAGGCATCTCGTATATACATGCATTTACGATAAAAAAACCGCAAACAAAAATTGAAATGGATCAGTTTTACAATAAGCAAACCACTAAATTTTAAATACATTTTATCAAAACCATGCAACCTCACTAGCTATAACGTATGTTTTACCTAAGGGTTTACCTCAAATGGTCCCACAATGAATCTGCATCGTTTTTACAGCAAGGTTTCCGATTCCAATAAAAAGTGCAGGTCGTATTGTAAGAAATTATGTTTGGCTTTATTTAAATTTAATTTACCTTTTTTATAAACCACCATACCGGGTGACAACAAGATCACTTTTCGACTGCCATTTTTTTATTTCTTTATCGATACTGACGAAACTGGGTAGGGTTGTTAGACTAACAAAAGTCATTTTTCGGTGTATATGGTACACTTTTTCGACTGCCGGTTTCACCGGAAATGACAGGAACTTTTAAGTTCCAAATGGGACACGCCTGTATATTTTTGTTTTTGGATTTTCTAAATCATTTTTAGTCGGAATACAATATATTTAAAACAAATATGGTCAAATTTTATTATTAAATTAAATTTTTACTTTTCATCCATGTTCCAGTGCCATGATCATTCTAAAATCACTCCTCATACTTTACTAATTTTCAGAAAAATACGAAATCAATTTTTCTTTTTAAACTTTTTTAGAGGACTCTAAACTTCATTTTTTAGTTTTTTAACCTTATTCCACAAGCCAAAATAGGACCATATCACTTTCATAATATTTCTAAATGCAGTATTTTAAAGCGAATCCAACGATGTAAAACACTACAACATTTTACTTCATTGAAAAAAACATTTATTATGTAGGTAAATGATCTTTTTGATACTGAATGGCATACGTTGCAATTCATCGTAGTTTCCATGAAAACATAAACTAATAGAATATGTTGTAAAAACAATTGCTTGTGTTACGTTAGGAGTTTAAAGAATAAAAACATTAGTTTTTGTTTATGTATCTCCTACGGTTAAATAATTTTAAGTTAAATTTAGTGTTAGGATAATGTTTTATTGTTAATACCAAATTTATCGTAAAATTATTTTAACATCATAGAAAATACATAAACAAAAACCAGTGTCTTATTTTTGAAACTCTTAACGGAACACAAGCAAATGTTTTTACAACATAACTATTAGTTTTGTTTTTATGGCAACTACCATGAATTGCAACGTACGCTTTAGTATTAAAAAGATCATTTACCTACAGAATAAATGTTGTTTTTTTAAAGAAAATGAAGTAAAGTGTAGTAGTGTTTTACATCGTTGGATTCGCTTTAAAATACTGCATTTAGAAATATTATGAAAGTGAAATGGTCCTATTTTGCTTTTGGAATAGGGTAAAAAACTTAAAAATGAAGTTTAAAACCCTCTAGTAAAAAGTTTAAAAGGATAAAATCAGTTTCGTATTTTTCTGAAAATTAGTAAAGTATGAGGAGTGATTTTAGAATGATCATGACACTCTAAATAAAAAATAAAAAATTTATTTAAAAATAAAATTTAACCAACATTTGCTTTACAAATATTGTATTGCGAATAAAAACGATCTGGAGAATCCGAGGAACAAAAATATACACATTTAAAAATCCAAAGTTTCAGTCATTTCCGGTGAACCCGGAAGTCGTAAAAGTCTATCATATACACCTAAAAATGACTTTTGTTAGCCTAACAACCCTACCAAGTTTCGTCATTATCGATAAAGAAATAAAAAAATGGCAGCCGAAAAGTGATCTCGTTGTCACCCGGTATATTTTATTATTTTAGGTTTAAAATAGGAAACCCATTTTTTTAAATTAACTAATATAAACACTTTTAGAAAAAATTGTAATAGCCTATTTATGCGAATCAATAAACAATATGCATGATGACAACATTCAAAAATATATTATTATATAGGTCTATCATATTCGACACGGTCTGTAGCTGGATAACCATGAGTTTAAAAAAAGTAATACTGAAACATACAGGTATTACAGTATAAAAAATATCAGGATGTTCTGTGACGTATCAAAAGCCATTTAAATGGAACACTTATTTATGATTTTGTGATTTCCCATGGTCAATTTAAGTTTGTTAATATAGCCTGTCTAATTTTATTCGTTTTGTAGCTTGGATTTTTTTCAAAAATGCAGGGTGCAATTTTCAAATTCACCTTTATTTTAACAATATAGAACTTCCTCAAACTTAAAAATTATTACAAGATTTAGAAAGTTGCCTTATCACAATGCAGGTCACACGACATCATAGATTACAATAGGATAATAAAATAATTTCAATTTTTTAGGAAATATAATATTCTCTTATTTTGTAAATGGAGCACCCCTGTATTTTTACATCACATGATGACAAATACGTTCTTTCAAATGCAGGTTGTTTATACCTATCTTTATACTTTACAAAATCTCAATTTAATATATTTTTATCTCAAATGCTATTTAAATGTTAGTAGGTGGCTGTGATATATGCCTATTTACATTTTGCTGTTATTGAAAAAATAATGATATGCTATAAAATTAAGATTTCTTTGTATTATTCACTATTTTAAAAATTCACAAAAAAAATTATTAGTTGCTTATAATGCTACTTCCAATAACACTTATTTCAGCTGAATGTGGTAATGATAAACTTGTGTCTTTTAAACAATCCTAATAACGCCTCTGGTCAGTTATGACGGACTGACCATAACTGTTTCTTCCACATTCTATGAATCACTGCGGTCAATTTTTGTTTAAAGCAACCATTAAGGTTATCAGATGATTTCTCCTGGAATATTTGTGATTAAGTCTAGAACTCAAGTAAACCATTTTTTTCGCATCCTACCAGAATTATATCATCTTGTTGTTGTAGAAGGTTTTATTTAAAATCATTGAATTTCTTTAAACGACTAAAACGATCAATAATCAATAAATGGTTTGCTATTATTTCTTGTTAGAATATTAATGGCTGCCATGTCACAGCCAAGTTTAATTTATCAAACATTTGACTGCAAAGAGCAAACAGATTTTACTAAAAGCACGAAAAGATAGAGAAAAAGCAACCCATACACTACTTGAAAGAGTATTTTATTTGTCATGTAACGTAAAATAATACAGGGTGGTTCAATTGAAAATAAGAGAGATATTGCTATTTGACTTTCTAAAAAATTGGAAAATTATTTTTTGATCAACCGTACAATATTTGATTCTGATTTGACCTCATGATATATGAGACTTTTTCAACTCTGTTAAGCATCATTTAAAGTTTAAAGTGGCTAAAGTATAGCAAAATCCATTAATTTTACCTCTGCATTTTTTCAAAAAAATGAAATATCAAAAAACAATTAAATTTAGACACTAGTACTAAATAAATCCCTATTATTTTTAGCAGAATCCAAATCAAGAATATGAGGTATGTTCCATTAAAAACATAACTTTTGATTACTGTCACACTTTTTGAGAGACAACCTGTATGACTAAAATAATTTTATACTGTGGTCTTATCGGACCTGTATATGTTCCAGTAGCTAGCTACAACCGTGTTGAATATAGGCTTGTAGTATATATTTCACATATAAACAGATTTGATAAAATATTTAAAAAAATGATTTAATTAAAGTAATAGTTTATATTTTATTTTTATAAAATATATCTTTACCAAAAAAGCTTGCCACAAATCTAAAAACACCAATCAGAGGGAATAACGTCACTAGTAGATAAAGTGCGTTTAATATAACAAATTTAAGATTGATATTTGACGTACCTTTGGAGCATTCACCTACTAAAGAAAGCGTTTTCGCTTTGCATGCTAACAGCTTTTGTAAAGAGAAACGCACCCCTGTTTATTAGTGACATCATGACCATATAAACAGCGGGGCCAAAATGAAATGTATGTTTTAGCGGGTATTTAAAATTTTAAATTAAAATTATATTTTTTTAAACTACACCATTACATTTTTCAAACATAATATCTTTTTCGGAAATAATAGCTCATTCCTTATTCTGATCACAGTTCTTTGAAAACTGTCATCATGCATATTGCATTCGGAATATTATTTATTGGTAAATTGGTACTTTGCTGTAATTTTAGTAATCAAAAAGTGTTATAATAGACTAATTAAAAGCGCAGGTATTTTAGGCTGTAATATTAAAATTAAAAACAAAACAAAAAAACAAATAAATTAAAAATAAGTACTTGTAAATGGCACGCGCTATTTTGCTTTTACTCAATATGAAGCCAAACAATTTAAAAAATGTTCTATTAATTATAATTGAAGTACTATTGCGGGATGAAGCCCGGCAAAGAAAAACGCTATTGTATTCATCCCATGGTTTTGTAGCTGTATTACAACTTTATCAGGGGCCAGTACACTAGGTCTTCCTGCCTTTTAACATTCTACTTATAATCTAATAAATATATTACTGAAAATTCCATATATTTGGAATAACCACCCTGTGCTGCCCAAGGTTGTTTTTCCTAATAAATAAAACTTTCAGTTATATCTTTCTTATTGTTGATAATAAAATTTAAAAAGGCATTGAGACCTCGTAGAGTATTTTCCCTTAATAAAACGTTGAGATTTATACAATAGTGGTTTTTATTTGTCTGCCCTCATCCCCCTATACAACTTGAATTTGTTTTTGAAAAGGGTGCTATAAACCACACTAATAATTATAATATTAAGTGGCAGGGTTTATATAAGATGATATAAACATATTTCCATTTTACATCTAACAGAACACCATTTATAAAAACGAAAACATTTTCTATTTTAAAAATCATCCATTACGGGATTTTAAGGAATAACATATTCTTGTTATCCATGCGATTTTTCTAGACAGCCAAGTTAAACAAAATAGACAAAAAGATAACACGGAACTCAAATTGCTGTTTCTTTTAAATTACAGAAAAATAAGAGGGCGCATTGGTCTTTTGAAAGCAGCCAATGTTCGCGTAAAGAGGTCTCTGCACCGCGTCAGAAACTATTTCAACTTAGTTTTGCTTTTCTCTAGTCGGTATTCATGTAAATGGTGGAAAATGTGTTGAGAATAAATTGTATATTATGTAACAGAAAACGAATAAAACCACTTCACTGGTAACGTCGCAATTTATATGAAATGTCGGTTGATCATTAATAGTACGAGTCCGAATAGGAGGCGACCTTCATCCATCTGTTTACCGTATAAAAACTGTTTTATATTAAAGATGGTATTAAAAAAAGGTATCGCCATAGGGTTGCCTAAAAAATTAGGTCAAGGCCATATTTAATTTAAAAAAATAACCTCTTAACTTTTGATACACCTTGTATAATGGCAACCTCTATATTTTTAAATACGTACATATGCCAGTAATTAAAATATATATTTTTAAATAATAGAGAATGTACCAAAAAAATTAAGTTTAAAATTTAAAAATTTACCACAGCTTTATTTATAAAAACGAAGAAACAAAATTACTTATTAGTACTGTCATGTACAATAAAAAAATGATAATTAACGTTATACAGAACTTAAAAATTTTAAAACTTACTTTTATTTTAAAGTGGTCATAGCCTTGACCCAATTTTTTAGGCAACCCTATGGCAATACCTTTGTTTAAATACTATATTTAATATAAAACAGTTTTTTATCCGGTAAACGGGTGTGTGAAGGTCGCTTCCTATTCGGATCTTAGACTATAAGTATTATCAAAATGTAGCTTAAGCTATAATTATGTAGTAGTTGTTTATTTTATAAACATATTATATGTATGTCCTAAAATGCGCTACCTCCGAGCTATGTCAGGGTATATTTCGCAAGAATAATAAACATATTGAGGATATTTAACATAAAATTATTAAACACCCTAAACAAACATTACTAAATTAAACAGTCACAGACCTATTTTTCCTTAATTTTTAATTATACTGTTTTTCTTTTTTGACGTGACAACGCCTTATAATTCGATGGACCCGGCTGCAAGCATAAAAAACATGACTCATGTGCCGGTACCTCGCGCGTTCTATTTAAGGCTCGAAGTAACAACAAGAGCGAGGAACGAGCGACAAAGAGGCACAATTTCCGCGTCGTTCGACATCTGTGTCTCTCCTACTTGAGTGAGCGTGCAGTGAAAAGTAAATAAGGTGTCAATTGTTTGTAGCGACGATAATTTCGGCGATAAAGGTAATGATTTTTCGACGTTGTCACGTTCAACTATCGTCAGTAAACCGACTTTGCAGACAACCGATTTTTTTATTCATAGCCGCTCTTCTCAAAAAGTTTGTTGTTGCACAAAGATGTGGAAGATTAAATACATAATATAAACACATTGTGGAAGTTGAAGCCTGTGGCGGAATTGATGGGTAATCTAAATTAAAAAAATGTAGTTTTTGTTGGCTTCATGATAATAACACTTTTAAAACCTGTTTAGGATGGTTCCTTTTGACAAGTCTAACACGAATATTCATACTGACATATATCGAAGCGGGGCTTTGACCCAGCCTTTCAATATCAAATGTTTCGGGTGTCAGACTAGGCGAACGCGTCACTTTTTTGTCGGACAAGTTTACCAAAATGTTTTACATGCAATTTTTAAACATTGTGCCATAAATCGTAAGTTTTACAGTCATAAAACCATAATACCCATGGACATTTTTTAAGTATCGGATTGGGCGGGTTTCGTAACTGTAACCCTTACGATTTTTGGCACAATGTTAAAAAATGCATGAAATCATTGCAGTAAACTTGTCCGCCAAAAAATTGACGCGTTTGCTCAGTCCGAGACCCAAAACATTTGACATTGACAGACTGGGCTAAAGCGCCGTTTCCGTATGTGGCAATATGATTATTTGTGGTAGACCCGTTAAAACAAACCAACAAACTTAAACTTATTGACTAGTTATACAGGGTGGGCCAAACTAAACTTGCACACTTTTTAACTTATAATAACTTTTTATCAGTTACGCCCATCTATTTAATTTTTAGGGGTCTAATAGGTAGATATGTTTTCTCTAGGTTTGCCAATTTTGATCACATAGATTTAGACAGGACTGGACTTACGGGACTTTTTTCAAAATACTATATTTAACCTCGTTGCAAAAGAAATCTGATTTAGCTACAATTAAGCTAATACGTTTTTCTTATAGAAAGACTATAAGAAATTATTCATTAAAAACAAATATTTTAACAAATTAAGGATTTAGAAATTGCTATTATTTTTAATAAATATTGCTCTCCATAATGCAAGCATTTGTCACGATATTAAAAAATAACTTTTTTAGTGTCTTTTGAAAATCAAAAATGTGAAGTTACTATGGTTACTAAGTTGGATGCTGACCAAACTTAACAGTAAATTAATTAAAAATTAACGTATTACCCTAATTCTAGACAAAATTATTTTTTTACAACAAAGTTTAATGCATCATTTTGGAAAAAAGTCCCGTAAGTCCAACCCTAAAGAAAACATATTTACCTAATAGCCCTTCAAATATAAATAAGATCGGCGCAACAGATAAAAAGGCATTATTAGTTAAAATGTGTGTAAGGGTACTTTATTCCTATGCAGTTTTTAGTTTTTTGATCTACTCTTATATTCTTCAACTTTTTTAAAACTAACTGTTGCTAAAACGAGTTAAGATCATGCACCAACTTTTATAAAGAATAACATTTTCTTACAAATTGCAAATAAAAAATGTTTCCATTTGTTCCACACCTAATGGACTACAACGACCACACTGTATATTTTTATTAGTTTTATTTTTTTTACTTAACAGGTTTTTCTTTTTGTATTTAACTACCACCTTTTAAAGTTCTCTAGTTGCAGGAATGCAACACAATTTAAACTGTTTTAGTAATAAACACCTGTAAAAATAATAATTTAACTTAGTTTATACTTTTTAATCGGTCAAATTTCATTCCAATCCTTGATTCATTTCAGATAACGTAAAGCACCACGTTTTATTAGATTATTTGACTTTTAACCCGTGACGACATATCGCCAGAAGACCAAAAACCTGCAGTATCTGACGTCAGATTACGTACAAACGCCCACATCTCAGTGAGAATCTAATGGGCCTACTATACATCATTATTTTACAAATTTATAGGCTTCAAGGTCAGAGTTGAGTCGAATAATGAAAATTGGCATTTGAATACGAATACCAAAAAAAAGTATAACCGGAACCGGTATTCGAATACTAGAAAGAAAAAGATAAAAAAGGTCCTTACCATATTTTTCCTATTTTTATTCCCTTTTGGCATTCCAAACATAATAGTTTTGGTATTTGAATACCGCTTCCACATTTCGGTATTCGAATACTCGGAATGTCGGTATTCGAATACTCAAAAAGTATTCGAATACAGAATCGCTAATACTAATCAAAAAGTATTCCGTCAAATACCAAATAATGAACACACAAATGTATTCGAATACCAGCAAAATGTATTCTGAAAACTATTCAGAATACTGAGTATTCGAATACGACCCAACCCTGCTCCAGATCACCTAAAACTATTTTAGTATTAGATGGTAACTGCATATATTTGGAAAAGGACAGGGATAGAACTGCCCGAAACGTTGTGTGGATAATTAAAATAAGAAGTGGCGTAGCTACTATGGGGCTAGACGGAGCAGTGCCCCGAATCCCCCAAGCTCAGGGCGGCCCTTGAACTCTGACTTACAAACTATAAATTGGACTAACCTTCTTTACAAAACCCTATTTTCAAACAAAACTTGCAAATTGTTTAGAAATTAATTCACGAATTAGAATGCGTCGGTCCACAAATGTCATTTTTATTTACTGATCTGACAGTACGAGGAGCACGATAAGGGATAGTGAACCAGATTCATTAAAGCACCCATTTGTTTACTGCACGAGATCGTAAAGATCCGAAAATGCTTTTAACCACTGCGGTTTTAAATGTGGATTATTTATGTTTTTTTGTTGTGGACAACAATTGGTTTGTGTTTTATCGTAAAACGTTTTTTTTTAGTATGTCCAGTTGGGTATAATCGGTTTTTAATACTTTGCTTAGTTATTTGCGCCAGTGTAAGGACAATCAAAGTTCAATTTTTTTCAATAACGCAGTATTTGTATTCGTATACAGAATTATTAACGGTTATTTAAAAATAGCGTCTGTGGTGGCACTACCGCATTGTCTAAAAGGTGCTGTGAAATGCAAAAACGGCGTGTTTCAGTGCTTGGATAACTTAGACAGGGGAAAAAATGGGTTAAATATTTAATTACCCAACACCAACGGTACTCTGGTACTTAGACATAAGCCTTCGTGGGCTGTCACCTGTCACAGAGATAAAATAGTAAGTTTAGTTCCATATGGTACATTTGCCCAGTGACGTAAAGTAGCCTTTATATGTAATTCCAAAATATACACGTCACAGTATTTTAGGCTTTTAGCCTTGATGGACTGTCCAGAGATAAAAAAATTATAGACAATCTTATTGTTGTTGTCCAAAATTCAGGTAAAGTTTTAAAGGGTAAAAAAACCGAATAAGTATTGTTATTGTATGAAAACGTATTCCAATGCGACTTTGCTTTTTGAAGTGAATACAAATTTTATAAAATGTTTATAATATTTTAAATTAATTTTTCGGATAAGTCTTGAATTTTCCGTTAAACAAGAAATTTCGTGTTTCTGGATTTTTCTTAGTAGTAGGTCCTAATTCTATCGTCCGTTTTTCCCACGCAGAAAATCGTAGCTTTAACTCGAGTAAAGTGGTAAAATGGGATAAAAGGAAAGTTAGAGACCGATGTTTTTTAGTGTGACATAATGAATGATGCTATTATTTTTTTACGAGTTAGTCGCTAATCGAAATTGCAGAATCTTGGAGAAAAATTATTTAAATACAATTTAATTTTATGTAGTTTTATTAATTTGTTAAAAAAATACTACATCTATAAAAAAATTGTACAAGATAATGAGTAGTGGGTGAATAAAGTAGAGTGTGTCTACTCAAGTTCGCACAATATTAAAAAGTATTTTATTGATTATTTTACGCCAAAAAAATGTTTTAATAAAAAGTTTTGCATTTTCCAAAACTTAGAATGCAACCATTAGATAATATTATTTTTAAATGTATGCGAAGTTTCACAAAAAAACAAGAGAAAAATACAGTTATATTTATAAAAAAGTTGTACAAGTATTAAAAAAAGGGTACCCGTGCCGTATTACCAACTAGGCCGACCAGGCTACAGCCTAGGGCGCCTTGAGAAAAAATAGGAAGGAAGTACAACTATGGACAAGGAAGAACCTTTCTTTTTGGTATTCATTATTTGTGAATAGGGCGCCGTAGGATAAAATGGGCTCCACATAGGGAAGGACTCTTTTTTGCTCTTCAATTATATTTCTAAAAAGAACGCGAAATAAATAAAATGGGCGCCACACGGGGAGGGACCTTTTTTGTCGTCAATTTGATTTCTGAATAAGGCGCACCGTGGGATAAAATAGGCGCCACAACACAGGGAAGAACCTTTTTTTTGTTTTGCTCTTCAATTTTATTTTATTTGTGAAGCGTAGGGCACCTGACAATATAATAGGCGCCCCAAGAAGTCCAGCCTAGGACCCCCAGTTAATCCGGCCCTTAAGGTAACTTATTTTATTTCTGCGTAAACTTAATGGAAATATCATGGGTTTTTAATAAAAGAAAACTTTGGCTGGTACTCGTTTTTTTAAAATATCGGGGTGGCAGTGTCTAAGAAATTTTGACTTTGTTAGTAAAAATGTCATGTATAGTATGCAGAATAGAAGAAGAATCAATATATATACAATTGAAGACGTCAGTGGATGAAGGTGTTAAGTGGCATTTTGTCATCCTGATACTTGTACTGCAATAAGTTGATATTTGTTAATTTTAACTTAAAAGATGGCATTTTTCTTATTAAAAAAAATATATATATTTTGTTTGCTCGTGATGTTAAATCTGTAAAAAATAAATAAAAAAATCTACGATCCAACATGTTAAAATTTAAATTACTTTACATAAGTAATTGTGACATAACACTTTTATCCTCTAACGTCTTCAATTAATTATTTATTATTAAATTTAAATATTAAAATTTATTAACATCTATGTTGACGCTCAACGTCAATGCTTTAAACTTAAAAAAAAACATGTATTCTAACAGTCTGTTTAAAAAGCTTGTTTTACATAGAAATAAGGAAAGAACGTTTTTTCTAATCATTATACGCCTTTTTTATTATTATGACTGTAGTTATATTTTTGACAATATTAAAATTTTTAATAAGCAAAACATGTTCAGTATTAAACACGATTTATAATTTTAAAAAAATGTTTATTTATGATATACCTTTTTCTTATTTTTTTATTTTTAAGGTAACGATTAAAATTTGTACCTTACCACTTTTTGACAGTTCTTATGCATTCCTTCCATATTACGATTCACCAATGAAACAGAATATGTCAAAGCTACAACCTTTTCCGTCATTGTATTATTTTTTATAAACCAGTGCATATTTAAAACTTATTTTTTATTCCAAATATTTTATCCTAAAAAATATTATTTTTAAAAATAAAAGAACAGTTCTCCTGAGAAAAATTAATATTTTCTGAGAAACCTTTGGTGGTTGGTTGCATTTTAGGTTTTAAACAACCTAGAACTTTTTATCAAGTTTTGTTTTCTGTTTAACGAACATGGACACTAAAGCTAAACAATAATAATCAATGCTCTTTAATGCGCAAGCCCAGCGAGTGCATTAAGGACTTAAAAAATCAATCGCTAATAAATGAAATGATAAATAAATTTTTATTTATAATCTAAATCAGAAAGTTTCCTATTTGCTTTATTTTTTTATAAATACCTGATAGACGTTAATGTTAAGTTCTTAATGACAAAGTAATGTTGATGGTCAAAACTGTGGGAAAAGTGCAAAAATTGTTTTTTTCTCCTATATCATTCATCCGTAGTAAAATACCACAAGCGCAATATGTCAATTAAAAGAAAAAGATGTACCTACCTAGCGTACGCACTGGCTAGGGGCCAAACGCAACGTAAAAAAATGATAATGTTTCGTCAAGTTACAATTAATATAAATATTAAAATTGTATCCTTAATGAAAATATTACACAAAAGTTTCAGAACTCTCGTTTTGCTATATTATGTTATGGTAGAAAACATGTATTTTATAAGGTTAAAAACACGTAAAGGCAGTTGGCTCAGGTTTTACACTATGACCTTTTTTTGCTCTTGATTGTCAAAATTTATCACTGATAACAAGAGCGCAACAATAAGTCTTTGGTTCACTAGGAAACAAGTCTTAATTCGGCACTGCGTAACGGGCCCTGAAAATTACCTTGCCTAGGGGCCGCGATATAGCTAATCCGGCCCTGATGGCCTTAGCGGCAATCCGACCATCTATTTTGCCGAACTCGGACCACCACCATTTTCATACATCAGTATTAGTTGTTAAATTCATACCAAAAGCGGCTAGAACATAATGATCCTATGATAAAAGTACCTATTATACGTTTACGTTTATTTGACGCTTAGTTTTTGGTCAAAATTTTAGTTATGTTGTTAAATTGGCTCAAAAAACCTATGATTTTACCAGAAACAGTTTTGTAGAGATGTTTACTGTTATTTTCGTCATATGGCGGTAAAACACATATGTATATACTAGAACAATGACACTTCTCAGTTATACTCTAACATTCGAAGTGGAAAGATCATTGCTTATCGCGAAAACCCCTCTATTTTGAAAAGTGTCACAGGTATTTTTCAATGTTTGTAAAGAAAGAGTGACTAAAAAAATTCAATATAATTTAAAAGAAAAGTGACATAAGTCAAAATGTTAATCTTTTTTGCTTTGTAAGATCAGATTCAAAGTTTTGTTGCTTTTGCTACTTACATAATTAAAAACATCACAAGTTGTTCTTTGAGTTGTGACACTTTTATTTCGGATGAGCGATATATCACTATATCACGTATTTGACAGAGGAGGACCTCTTCTTTTGAAAAAAATTACGCCCATCTTTCCATTTTTTCCATTTTTTCTGAATAAAAATAAGTTCACTCTCTCTATAACACAATGTTCAAACTTAAAAAGAATGCATTTAATCCAATGTATGGCTTTTTGTTCATTATTTATAAACTATAATATAACAATCCTTTATTGAACACTTTAAAACAAGCCCCCTTATTTATATTATTTTACGGGTATGTATATGGGTCCAATGCAAGAACCTGCCAAGTTCAATTTTTAGGCAAATTTAGTTAACATCACTTTATTACTCCGTATAAAATTATCCATATGTCCTGTGCAAGAACAGGATCTATAACTTTAAAAATAAGCAAATTATAAACGTATTGGTAATTGCCTGATTTTTAAAATTTTGCAAAACAAGTCAATTCCAATATTTGTTTAGATATCAAGAAAACTAAAAAAAATCATTCTTCAACGCTTTCTGCGAGAGTCAGCACTACCAAACAAATACAATAAAATTCTTAAAAGTATTTAATAATGTACATTTCTACAAATAAATCGTTTTTCGGCTATCCTGTAGAATTATCAAAAAAAAGACTTGACCGGTTCTTGCATTGGACCCTTCATATGGTAAAAATACACTTTTTAAAGATTTAAAAATTGCGTTTATGTGCTTTCTCGACTTACATTTTCTATCTGATTGCGCGATGTTTTCTTTGTCGCTTTTGTCTCTCCAGAGGATGCAGCACATGCACACTCTCTTTTTCTTTGGCGGTGCTTTGTCCCTAGATTGCCTATTATGGTGTGTATCCAGTGGCGCATTTACCAAAAGGCTGAGTAGGCTGAAGCCTATGGCGGCGTTTTTAGGGGGCGGCAGAACGTGTTTAGGGGGCGACAAAGTACAATCGGAATCGGTACTTAATAAATAATTTTGTGGATGATGATTTTGAATTTAAGTTAGTACGTAGAATTAAAAGAAAACAAGGTGAGGACCTTTTTTTTTGCTCTTCCAAACTTTTTTATCGGAAAAAGTTAAACAAAGGGGCGGTGAAAATAAAATAGCCTACGGGCGACAAATTTGTAAATGCGTCTCTGTGTGTATCATTTGTTACTTGTGTGGCGCGCTATTCGGCTCGGCAAATTGTTGCAAGTCTGGACGCAGCATAAAATATCAGGGTCGATTTGGTGTTTTAATTTGGTATTGAATTTCTTTAAACCTACTAATTTGATATTTTCATCTATGGGTAAATAGTATTTAGCATGCTTGCCTTAGAATTAAATTTATGAATATATAGGATACCGGGGTCAGCAAATTATACGAAAGTAAATACAAACTTTTAACTAGTATTACTATTGGTTTTGAGAAAAAATATAGGTCATTTTAATTTCTTCCAAAAAGTACCCATTGAAAACATGGTAAAAAACAAAAATTAAAAAAAAACAATTATTTGCCTTACTAAATAAGCAGTCAGATATTTTGTCGAAAATCGTCATTTTCCTTATTTAGCAAGGCCATAATTTTTATTTTTTAATATTGAATTTTATTTTATGCTGTTTATGGATATTTTTTAGTATCACCTAAAGTGGCTTCAATTTTTTTCTCAAAAACAAAGCGCGATACGAAGAAAATACAATAAATTATTAAGTGGCATTTTTAATTGCCTAATCCGAAAAATATAAAAATTTTATAAAAATTCAGTGGCGTACTTTTTTTCTCAATATTATTGGCTTGTGATGCCCACTGAGACGCTACTGGACCCAATAATTCTAATCTAGGTTAAACTTTACAAGCGCCATATTACATTAAATATGTGTACCAAATTTCATTTAAAAGGGTTAAAGTGTTTTTGAGATATTTAAAATATACCGACTTTTTTAAAAAATTTAACGCCCTGCATCTGAGAAATAAAGTCCGGACATATGTTTATATAGAACCTTTTTTTCTTAAAAAGACCTAAGAAATCACTCTTTTCGTACCGTACTTTGAAAACATAGGTTACAAACTTAAAGAGATAATTCTCCATTAAGAAATAGGATATTTTTATATGAAGTGTCCCAAACATCCTACCTTTGAAACTACAGGGTGTTAAAATTTAAGACATGTAATTAATTATAATAATAATTATTATTATACCTCTTATACCAACTTAGATATTTAAAAAAAAATAGGTTAATTTTTCCTGTTTTACTGCTTTATTAAAACGAAACCAAAAAGAGTAAAAAATTAAAAGGAGTCAATATCTAATACAAAGAGTAACATAATTTAAACTACGCGTTTTGGGATTTCACGTTACGCGCATAAAGAAAATTGACAGAATTCGAGCGCATAACCCAAAATCCCGCAGAGTAGTGCTATGTTTAGTTGACAGCCGGACTAGTTAAAGTTCGTAAAATATATTGATTTTATAGTTTTATAATATGAAAGCATCAAAGCAAACACAAAATTATTACAGTGGAAGTAATTAAGGAAGATTTTTTACCTATAAATATATAAACCCGTTATAATACCTAGCAAACTCGTGTTTTTACACAAAAATAGAATAAAAATTTAACAGGCCTAATCACTGGCTTAATAACGTATCGCATGTGTGCCATTTTTCAAAAGCTTGGTGTATTAAAACCTTTTTTTCATCTTCATTGAACAAAACAGGTCGAAATGAGTTACAGGCAACGATTGCCTGTAAAAAAATAATTACCAGGGCGTTTCAAAATTAAGATGATTTGAATTTGACGCGCTTAAGATTTGCCTCTGTCAACTATAAATACGGTTGTAAAGAATCAATTAGAAAAATACTTTTAACATGACACAAAAGTACTTAGACTGGAAACAAATACCTAATATTAGATACAATAATTTTTTTTTATTATTTTTGTAAGCTACATTTTTATCCTAGGGCCTTAATTATTTTATTTGGACTTAAGTACGAATGGCATTGCAGCAGTAGTAATTAAATTAATTCTTTAAAAATTTATAACATTATTTGTTATCAGGGCCGTATTAAGTGTATGAGGCGCCCTAGGCTAAAATTCCAGGAGCGCCTATTTTGCACGAAAAAATTTTTGAAGAGCAAAAAAAAGCTCCGTAGCACCTTTTCAGTGCCAGGCGCCTTCCCATGACCAAAAAAAAAAAAAAAAGGTCATTCCCTCCTTTTCAGCACCTTATTCACAGAGAAATTAGTTTTTATCCCCACCCGATCTAAAAAAAAATAAAAACTCCCCTGTCTAGCGCCTACTTTTTTCATGGCGCCCTAGGCTGTAGCCTAGTCAGCCTAATGGATAATACGGCACTGTTTGTTATTTATTTACTTATGAAATAACCCCCGGCACCCAATATCCGTGGAATATGTTTCCTACTTATATACCTCTAAAAGATAAGGCAATTTGTTTACTTATAGTCTGTTTAAAGTTTTATGCCATGTCGGTATGATCTACTAATAAAATAAATTCTTAAACATAAGAATATATCTTGAAATAAAATGATTAACCACAATTTACAGAAGTCAAAAGAACATTGTCGTATTATTATTTTCACAATAAGACCCTGCTCACCCGACTACCTTTAATCGTTTTATTAGCATCTTTTAAGAAGTTAATTAGTAGATTATGCCGACGGAGCCTATTTCCCCGAAAACTCTATACCCGTCCCTTTTTCTTGGTTGTCGCCATTTTGCCCTCCCCCAAATAAATCACTTTCTGCTCTGAAAAATAAACGCCTGCCCCGGAGTTTTTCACCCATTTCAAAATATATGTGTATCTGGAGCCCTCTATGTTTGTCATCAGAAAATACTCATTATTAAAAATTCTTCTTTGCATTCTACATTACAAGTTTCTGTATTAAATACAAAGCTATAGGCCCATTCTCTTGTCTAAAGCGTTGCCGAATCTAAAAGTATGGATGGTGGAGGGGAGGATAACCATCTTTTTAGCTGGCTGTCCATGAGAGCGGTTTTCCGTTTTCTGCTCGCGGACGATAAATTCAGTGTTGTGATTGGTTAGTGCAAATTTAAAATGCTTTTTCCGCCAATCACAACGCTGAATTATCATCCGCGAGCGGAAAACCGCTCTCATGGACAGCCGGCGTAGCAGAAGAGAAAGTAAAAAAAAAAAAAACGAGCAACCAATCATGCTAAGTGAATCATTACTGAGTTGTCAAAGAAGCATTTGCGCATCTTCTCTGAGCAAGTAGCATACAGAGCAAGGGAGAAAAATAGTGCGTAAAAGAGAAATTTTCTCTTTTACGCAAGTTTTTTGCCGAAAAAATATGGCCTAGCATATGTATATAGGCAAGACTGTATCTACTAGGCGTATGCTCTAAGTAATCACACTTAAATCAGCTGTTTAACAATTTCCTAAATGTCAAAAAATAAACACAGAGGCGAACGTGTTGTAAACACAAACACACTTCTCCCGGTTTTGTCAATACTCCCAAGACTCCTTTTAAATAGTGTTACAAATAAATAATGCAAGATTTTTTAAATAAAATAACCAAACAGTTTTTATGTGCTGTTCCTTTAAAGGATTTGGTTCTCAAAAATTTGGTAAGTGAAAATAGTGTTCCAACGTTTTTAAATAAAATATCCAACAGATACTTTTTAACATGCTAAAAAAATTTAAAACCCTATGATTTTTTAGAATATTGATGATTTTACTCTTGAAAAGCAAGAAATTCTGATAAACCAAACAATTAATTCCGAATTAGTACTACAGTATCCAATAAAGATTGACTACCAAAAAGCATTTATCAGATATTTTGTCGATAAGTTAGAGAAACATGGTTGTGATGTCCATGATAATTTTTATGATGTATATGGAAGATTAATAGCTTCCAGTGAATCAAAAACTGAATATTTTAAGCACTATCTTGTAGGCAGTAGTGGAACGACTATCACCTTGAAAGAAAACATAAATCTAATATCGGAAGGGACTACTGGATTAAGAACTTGGCAGGTAATATTATTGTATAGTCAATTGTATGTATATAAAATCCTTTGTATATTATGTTCATGTAAATAAAGTTTCTTTTCACATACACAATATAAAAATATATCTGACCCACCAAGAAATATAGGGAAAATTCAGAAAACACCTAATTTAGGAACATTCATTGCTGTAAATGTTAATCTTAGGTAGGTTATATCTTACTAATATTTAATATTTGGTTTTTTGTTTCTGTTTTATACATTAAAAAAAAAAACAAAAAATAATAAAAATAAGTTGCAAAAGGATTTTTTTTCTGTTTCTTGTGTGGTCTGGGGATATGCAACTACATGGAGTTTACCTTATTTTTCAATGTCTTTAAATGACATTACAAAGACCAAAACTATACTTACTCCTCAATGTTTTTGTCACCCTTTTATAATAGTTGCATGAAAACGTTTATAATATAACACAAATATCCTGTTTATTATTTTAGTACAAGATGGAACAAATGTTGTAGATGGATAAATCGAGTGTTCTCTTTCGACAATTATAAAAGAATTTTTGAAGAACTAAGGTCAATTATTCAAGTAAATTAACAAACTAAATTAAATAATTCTTAATTAAGTAAGGGTTAAATTAACCTGCAAATCTTAGAGATAACATTGTCAACATTTTTTTAAATGACTGAGGCATATTTGAAATAATAATAAAAGAGCAATTTTTAAAAGAAAATGTAACACTCTTATCTTGGAAACAGTGCATTTTTGGACTCGTGTTTATTTGAACTTTATTTCACTGGATACCTATAGTCAGTATATGCTTTACAATTTTTTTAATAACGTTCTGTTTGTGTGCTTTAATAGTTTATTATGGTGAATGCGCTGGGAAAGTGTATAAGCATCGGTACTTTGAACAAATTAAGTTTGCAGGGTTCCGGAATTTCACCCCATGTTTTTAATTTTCTGTGTTTTTAATGGGCATCAGTGGCGTAGCTAGGTCAGCAAGGGCCCTGTATTTTGACATTTTTATATACTGACCACCCCAAAATATTTTAAGAGCAAAAAAAAGGTTCCGTTACCTTCATTCTTCACCCCATTTGTTGCAACTCCAAAGGGCCTCCCCCTTAGCTTAAGGGCCTCGGGGCATGCATTTCCACAAAATACCAGGATAAGTCTCAAATTTGTTGATTGACAAGACCTAGGACAAAAACAAAATCAAATAAAAAACTTACAAAGTAGCAATAAAAATTAATTTTACAGGGTGGTGCCTAAGCAATGGGCCAAAATTCAACTGGAGAATTGTGAAGAAATATTTCGATTTAACTAAAATTACCTCAGTACACAAATTGATATTAACTGAGATACAGAGTGTCAAAGGTCAAAAAAAAAAAAATAAATAAATTATTTTGATAATATTTAATACATTTGGAATATTGTAGTAAAATTTGGTATCAAAAGGTTTTTTGACATAACCTATTCGTATCTGCTGATATTAATCTTAAGATTTTAACTAGAAGACACTACCTCTCTCTCCAATGCTTTCTAAACAAAAAGGTATTCTTTGTAAGAATCGCTCCTTAACTTTTGTGCAACCCAAAAATGCCTTTAATACCGGCGTATTAGAACCATAACTAAAGATCTATTCAATAGTAAAAAAGCCACAAGCGTCATAAAAATAAGGACGGCAATAAAATATTGCTGTCTAAACGCGTCGTTTAAATAGTGTGCGAGCAACAAAAAGGGGAATAATTGAAAGTGAGACAGAACTGATGACGCCGTGGCTCTTTTACTATTGACGTTTAGTCTACAACTCTCTCATCATAAACGAATGATTTAATTTATTGATCCATATACTGTGTGAGCCAAATTAAACTTGCACACTTTTTACCAACACAAACTTTTTATTTAATGTGCCTATCTTTTTTCTAAGGGCTAATAGGTATATGTGTTCTATTTATAGGTTTGTCAATTTTGGTCAAACAGATTTAGACAGGACTGGACCTACCGGACTTTTTCCAAAATACTGTATTTAACGTTGTTTCAAAAGAAATCGGATTTAGCTACAATTGAGCTAATATGTCTTTCTTGTAGACAAACTATGGGAAATGATTCAGTCAAAGCGAATCTGTCAACAATTTGAGGATTCAAGAATTATGATTATGCTTAATAAATGATGCGCCCCATAAAGCCTGCATTTTTCTCAGTTTTAATGGGGAACTTTTTTAAGTGTGCTTTGAAAATTAAAAATGTAAGGTTACCATCGTTTTGTTAGTTGGATGCTGACACAACTTAACAATAAATTAATTAAAATTAAACGTTTTAGCCTAATTGTAGATAAATTCGATTTCTTTTGCAACGAAATTAAATGCATGGAAAAAGTTCCTGTAAGTAACATATCTACCTATTAGCCCTTGAAAAATAAAAAGGATATGCGCAACAGATAAAAAGTTATCATTAGTTAAAAAGTATGCAAGTTTAATTTGGTCCACACTGTATGTACTCTTGGTGGCAATAAACAACTTAAATGAAAATATTTTTAAAATGGTGGCTCAGAGCCATTCTTATAAAGTATACTTTTTTATGTAAGATACATAGGAGAATTTAGTGGTTTACTAAGATGGTACTTACAGAGTTACACAAAAAGTTGGGACGTTTTAGAAAAATTCAGAGTAGTGGAGGTGGAGTCCTCTAATTGACACATAAATATTAACATCATATATAAATAGCTCATGTCGGAAAATCCTTAGATAGCTAGTTTTATTACAATATTCAAAACATTTCTAATATTATTAAAATAATTTTAAAATGTTTTTTGAACTTTCACACCCTGAATCTTAGTTAATATCAACATTATTTGTACTTGCAATAAAGTACGATTGGTTAAATCGCAATATTTTGACTTCACAATTCTACAGCTGTATTTTGACCCAGTACTTAAGGTCCACTTTGTATATTAGAAAGCTTTATTTTAGGATTTTTAATATTACAAACATTCACCCTGCCAAAAAAAAACAATACCAACCCATTGAAACGATATAAACCATTAAAATCTGCGTCAAAAGTCTAATAAAAACTGCGGTTTCTATTCTGCTTTTGACGTATAGGTTCTATGGAATTGTATTGGGGTTTTTCGGCAGGAGAGGGAGTGAAAGATGTGGTATGTCTATCTGAAATGATCCATCCCTTATTTATGATCATTCAATAGGTAGTATACAGTTGGGGCCAGACATAATTTATTTGAAAAGCAAAGACGTAAAGTACACAAAAAATGATAAAGTAAATACAACTTTTCGAAAGCACATAGCTTCTGACAGAGCCTGATTACATATTTTTAGATTAATAAAAAAAAAGCTAAAACACGTAATACATACTTAAAAAATCCTCTTACTTATTTCGTCTCTGTTCTGCCATTAAACATGACGCATGGCGTGAGGGAGCAGAACTTGTCGGGTTTAATATTTTTGCTGCAATAAGTCATTGTTCACAAAAAGGTTTGTTTACATTATGATTTTTGCCTACTTTGCGGCATTTCTTTTAGAATAAGTTATGTCTGGCCTCAACTATACCTATTTTATTGCATATTTATCGAGTGTTCCTGACTATTAGTGACATTTCCTAGGAAGGTTGTTTGACATGTAGTTTTTGTTTCAGGCATCGCTAGCACTTGCGGAATGGGCCTTAGAAAATGAACAGATTCTCCATGAAAAAAATATTCTTGAACTAGGATCAGGAATTGGCCTCACGGGTCTTGTCGTAGCATTAGAGGGTCATCCACAAAATATTTATTTTAGTGACTGCCATCCTTTAGTTTTAGCAACTTTATGTGAGAACATTGAACTGAATAGTAAAAATGAGTTAATAGGAAGTAAATCTACTAATACTGAATTAAATAGTACGGTCTTATTTAACAACAGACTGAAAAGTGGTGTTAATATATCGGTTTTAAATCTTCCTTGGGAAGACGTGGACACAAATATTTGTAAACAAATTGGTGACATTGACTTAGTCTTAGCAGCTGATGTTGTGTATGATAGTGACTTATTTCATCCCTTAATTAAAGCTTTAAGAAATCTTTCTAGTAATTGCAAAGTAAAAGATATTGTATTTGCATGTACAGAAAGAAACTCCAACACCTTAAAGGAGTTCCTAAATAGCATTGGTAAGTACTCACAGCACAGGGTGTCCCCTTTTGGTTGCAACTGTGGGGGATCTTAGTTATTTATAGAGATAGAACTTTGCGGTTTTTGCAAACTCGGGCTATTTTTTTGTAAAATGAAATATGCCATAAAAACACAGCTGTCATATCCCCATTTGTTTCTGGCCTACAGGGCGATTTTGAGAATACCTATTGCATTTTTATACATATCTCAGTCCAATGACAATTGGCTCCCGGGCTACAGGGGCACCCAAACGTGTGTAAGCAAAAAATTAGGTGCTGGAATTGGGAAAGTGGTGCTCTTTTTGTTTTTGGTCTTCAAAACATTTTTTTGGGCCCCCTAACTTATTGTAATATGGGGACTTCTCCGAGGCAAGCAACGCCACTGTGACCAATGTTTGGTTGTTTTAAATGGACACCATGTACCTATATTTATTTTTAAAAAATGTTTGTTTTTACAATTTTTTTAAATATGTACAGTGTGTGTGTGTAAAAATGTTTATTTTTAATATTTCGAAAAATAATTATTCATCATAAACATTTTTCCTTCGTCTGAAATTCTAAAAGCTACAATAAAACTCGCTGTAGGATATACAGAGTGGTTTCAAAATCGCCAAAATATTACTTTGAAAAAAATCGGAAAAACATAGTTTGTATTTTTAAGACTACCTAATTAAAAAGCGTAAAAAGTAATCAAAAGAATAGAATAATTTTTTTGTCATTGATTATGGTTTCTTAAAAAAATGAAGGTTATTGTTACAAAAAAAAATCAATAAAGTAAGAAAAATTTTAAAATAAAAGCAATAAAATGAATCACCCTTTAATATGCAGGGAGAATCAAAATAACGAAAATGTTATTTTGGGAAATAAAAAAATCGGCTATGAATATTTTTTTAAAGATTTATTTAAAGAGCTATAAAAAGTAATAAAACCTTTAACTTTTTGTTAAATAAATCGTTAGTTTTTGTGGTACTACTTACATACACTTTAACTTTACTTGATTTTGTATGCATATAATAGGTAAAATCAATTATTAATACACATCCAACATTTTACAGTAGGCCATGCAAAAAATCCGCCAACAGTTTGTTGATTGACCGGATTATGAATTAAGTGCTTACAATGTGACTTTTTAAATTGGATTTTCCCAATAAACTTTTTCCCTTAGTTGCAACTAAACAAATATTTTTATGCAACTAAAAAAGCTAAGCGCTATGGAAAAAATAAATATTAATGGGTTTTTGACAAAACATCGTAAGCGACATAATTTCCAAAAATGATATTTTTATGCCAAACTGTTGCTTATGATAGGCTTCAAGTTTGCAGTTCTACAATGGCATTTATTAGGTAAGGTTTTTCAGAACATCCTTATTTCTATCGTATGCTCCAGTATGGTCCCGACAAAATATTGTATGCACCACATACTTGCGGCGCTTAAGATTTATCCTATTGTCGCTTACGATAATATTTTATCCCCATCTGATGCTTGATGGCCACAAAAACTTGAGGGGATTTAATTAATTATTTCAAATAAAAAAAAAAGTTGAATTCGAAACACAAATAATAACTACTATAGAAAGACAAAAATTTTAATTAAATTTTGTGTAAGAAATTATTTGTTTGGTTTGTAAAAACACCCTTAAGAAAAATACCGCGTTTAATATATACAATTTTTAGTAGTAGTTAGGAAATATGGCCATCATCAAGAATTTTATAGAAAAATATTATTTTTTAATTAAACACCTTGTATATTCTATTACCAATAAAAAACCATCCAAATCTAAAAAATAGAAGATAATATAATATTCATTGAGCGTATTTAACACGCTAAAGTTAGTGCTTGAATGTAGCCAAGGCCGCGGAAAATTATCGTTATAAATTTGACAATTTAACTATGACATCCGTATATCTTGAGAAATATCGTTCAAATTGTAAATTTGAACGTAAATCTAGTTATTCTAGATAGAGGAAAGCTCAAAAAACCGTTCTGCGTAGAAGTAGTACTGCGCATGCGCGAACCCCTCCTTTCCAAGTAATTTGGGGTCGCTCTTACTGAATTTGTGGGTTAGAACTTTCAGTACCGTACATTTTGACCGTTATAGTAAATTTTTGAATTAAGACCGTAAAACGAATAATTTTAGATCTAAATATTTGTCCAAATACAGTAATATTTGTAGATTTTGTAGTCTTATTGACCGTATATTTATCATGTATGTCTTTCGTAAGCGACAAATAAATATGGAAAAATTTCAGCAAATGTATTGACAAAATATCGTAGGCTGCAAAATTAATAGAACGATATTAAGGATTACTAAAACAATAACCGAAAACTAAAATAAAGCCGTGCACTACTGTATATACAAAGAATCACCAACTTGTTTTTGAAAATAACGCAATGAGAAGAAAAAATAGTTTCCTGTAAAATTCGACGAACCTCGCTTACGATGTTTTGTTAAAAACCCATCGATATAATTCTGATTTGCTTCTTGTAATTTTTTTCATTCCTGTTGGTAGGTATATAAAAGTATTATTTTTTTTATCACAAATATTTTTAGGTGAATATTTTACAGTGAAGGAGGAAAATTGCCCTAATCAGAAAAATTTTATTTGGTGCTCTGATTCTCCTGTCCGAATTTTTAAATTTTGTCAGATATGATATTGGTAAGTAACTGAATATCGTGAATTGTAGACATCATTATACATATTCCAAAATTGTAATTTAAAACCACTACTACACTTTTTTATTTCTCGTTATATCCATTAATTTTTTAAGGGATATTTAGAAAAAGCATGCCTTTCACCTTGTACAGGGTGGTTCCTTTTCGTTGACCTTGCAGGATATAGCGAAAACTAAAAGAGAAAGAAAGCTCTAAGAAATTGATACATCTATTTTCAATAGTTTCGGAAATATGGCCATCATTAGGATTTTTTAACTAAACCCCTGTATATTATATTACCGTCTCATAGATATTTCAAAGAGGTTTAACAAAATACCATATTTGATATATTTATCTCTTACAGTTTTGGAGATGATTATGACCATATAAATCTGAATTGGAAGTTCATATTTACGAAACTGTTAAAGAAAATTATTTTAAATGTGGTAAATTATTAAAGGTCTTTAAAATGTCTTTTAATGGTGATAAAATATACAGGGTGTCTTATTTAAAAAAATATCATTTTATTATCGCACTCTTGACGATGGCTATATTTTCGAAACTATGACAAATGAAATATATATAGTGGTATTTATTGCGGCTTTCAAGGCGACATTTCTATTGGTGATAAATTATTCAAGGTGCTCCTTTAAAAAAACTTTACTCTCTTTTATAACTTTAAAATAAAAGTCAATGAAATAAATATAGGTCTCTAAAACGTCTCTTTTTACATATTTTTTTTATCTCTAATATCAAGCGCATGGCCAGATTGACAAAATTTGAAAAATTATCTGTATCTCAGAAGCGAATCAAGGTAGTCATAATTTACTTTCACCATTAAATTTATTTCAAAAATTAAAATCGAGACAGTGCAATCAGATTTGTTCCATGTCATTTAGTTTTCGCTATGCTCTGCAAGATTAATGAAAAGGCGCCACCCTGTACATCAAGCTAAAATATAATATGAGGCTTGATCTATAAAACCCTAGACAAACAGACCCTAAATAAATGTTAGATTTTTTTTACTATAGGTTGGCCGAATTATGAACGAAAACAGTATAATTCGTAAAGGAAATTGTTCTTTGAAAAAGGCAATGTAGGTTCTTTGCAATGCACACAGTTGTACTGTTTTGTAAATAAATAATAAAATAATTGATATAATTTTTTTATCCTTGTCACAGTCCACGAAGGCTTATGCCCAAGTACCAGAGAACCTTGGGTGCCGGGATATTAGATGTTTAACCCACCCAAGCACTGAAACAGTTTTTGCATTTCACAGCACCTTTTAGACAACGTGGTCGTGTAACCACCAACGTAATTGTTAAATAACTACCACCTAAAAATAAATAAATAATTTATTTATACCTAACTAAGTGAGTGAATTCCGAGACTACCTGATAATTTGATTACAATGTGAACTGTACAGGGTCTCCCACCGGGAACTGCTGCGATCAATTTCTTGAAAAGTAGGCTTTGAAAATTTTAAAAATTTTGTAACATTTTAAAGTCGGCGGGGACATACAACTAAAATATTTTGACAGCTCAGTGACTTCCGGTTATACCGGAAGTTAATGTAGACTTCCTAATTTAAACGGAACACCCTATATATTATTTCTTTTCTAGATTCTGCGTTAAATTCTAAACATAATTTATGTATAATGTTCTATACCTAGGTTCAACCGTTTTTGTCTGTTTGATAAGTAGCTTTGAAGAAGCTTAAAAGAAATACCTCTGAATCCGATGTTATCCAGGGATTCTAGCAATTCTGGATGACTCACTGTGTCAAAGGCTTTAGCTAAGTCGACGAAAATGCATAAAGCTGCCTGTTTTGAATCCACTGCATCAATTATTATTTTTGTTAGGTAAGCTACTGCGTCCTGCGTCGACATAGTCCTAAATCCATATTGTTTATTTGATAATATGTTATATTTATTTAAAAATTCTGTGATACGATTTTTTATTAAATTTTGTGTCAAAAATAACATTTACAAGCAATTACATAACCATCAATTTCTTCTAGACGAAAGCCTTTAATATGGTTTGGGGTTGGGTTCCTCGTAGAGAAAGAACTATTTTCGTAGACTGTATTAATGTTTTCACAATTAATAAATACAGAGTGGTCAAAAATAATCTTTAAAGATTATAATGACAAAAACCTTAAAAGTAATTTTTTTAAATGGAAACCCTCATCTTCTTTTACTTTCTCCTATTGAGCATCAGAAATAAGGATAAGTTTGTATAAGGATATCTTTTCCAAAAAATTAAAAGTTTTCGAAATATTAACAATTTAATGTTTACCTATTTTATCAATGCTTTTAAATATGGCCTAGTTTGGCTTCTAGTTGGCCTTGACAACGAAATTCGGCTTTATAGCCACACAGCTTACTTATCCGTAGTCAAAAGCATTGTTAGAATAGATAAATATTGAATGATTAATATTTCGAAAACTATAAATTTTTGAAATAGATATTTTTATACAAACTTACCCTTATTTGTAATGCTTAATAGGATAGGGTAACAGAAAACAGGGGTTTCATTAAAAAAATTAAGGTTTTGTGGGTATAATTTTCAACGATTATTTTTAACCACTGTGTAATAATTATTTGTTAAAATATCAACACAGTCTACTAAAACATTTATTTTTTTACAAGGAACTCAACCCCAAATCATTTAAAGGCTTTTGTTAAGAAGAAATTGATGGTTATGTAATGGCTTGCTAAATGCCATTTTTGACATATAATTTAAAATAAGTCAAAAAAGGTTGGACTTAGGTATAGAACATTACACATGAATAATGTTTAGAATTTAACGCAGTACCTAAAAAATAAATAATATATAAGGTGTTCCATCTAAAATAAGGAAGTTGACATTAACATGTGGTAGAGCTGTCAAAATATTTTGGTTATATGTCCCCCACTGACTTTATAATGTTACCAAATTTTCAAAATTTTCCAAAGCCTACTTTTCGAGAAATCGATCGCAGCAGTTTCCGGTGGGACACCCTGTATTATCCACAACATAAAATAATGTTAACTGCGCTGCAAACAACAACATTCAGGATAGAAGGAACATGGAAGAGTTCTTATTTATTTTGGATTGTAATAAATAGTCCTAAAATATAATTATTAAACTATTATTTTATTATTGATTGATCCAAAAACCGTATTATTTTACTACTAGCTATATTAATTATCTTTTTACCGATAAAACTTTTTCAATGAGGTACGTCTTTTTACCTAATTTACAAAACATGTAATTTCGTGAAATACACCGAATACTATTTTTATTAATTAAAAATTTAAAACATAAGTATATATTTAAGCAATTATTACTGTTTAGCTCTATTTTAGCTTTTCATTTTATTTCTAAATTATATACAGTGTGTCCACGAATAGACCTAACTATACCTGTAAAAAATTGTATTGTATATTGTATTAATAGTTCCAAAGAAAGTAATTCTTCATAAAAATTTTTGGTTTGTCTAAAGTGCTAAAAGTTATAATAAAATTCGCCCTAGAATATACAGCGTGGTTTAAAATCGTGAAAATATTACTTTGAAAAATAAAACTACCTAATTAAAAAGCGTAAAAAGTAATCAAAAGTGTATTATAATACATTTTCTTTGCTATTGGTTATGGGTTCTTTGATAAATTAGGGTTAATGTTATAAAAAAATATATATTTTTCCAATTAAGTAAAAAAAGTTTATTTTTAGAATTAAAGCGTTAAAACAAATCACCCTATGATATACAGGAAGATTTAAAATTACGAAAATAATATTTGGGAAAATATTTTAAAAAATGGTTATAAATAATTTTTAACTGCTTATTTAAATACATTTTAAATATCATTAAAAAGTAATAAAACTTTTAACTTTTTGTTAAATAAATCGCTACTTTTTGGGTTACTACTTCCATACATTTTAACTTAAATTGATATTGTAGGCATAAAAAAAACAAATCAATAATTTATGTAGAAAAAAATATTTTAGTTTACACCCAATTTTTTTAAGCAATGGTAAGCAATAAAAAATGTATAAAAGTTTTTTTATTACTTTTTCATACTTTTAAATTAAGGATTTTCAAAAATATTATTATTATTTTTTTTTCATTTTTCAAAATAATATTTTCGCAATTTTAAAGTACCCTGTATATCATAGGGTAAATTTTATTATAGCATTTAGCATAGCAGACAAAGCAAACATTTTTATAAAAAAATAACTTTTTTAAATGTAAAAAATAAAAAATAAACTAATATAGTTAAGAAATATAGTCTAGTATAGAATAAAAAGAAATAAAACTAAATCTTCACTTAAAGCCTAACAAGCGTAGCCCATCTACTAATAACTTTTTGTTTGACAGTCTTTAACTTTCTCTAATTAGCTTGGTCTTGTGCTAATTTGCGTGCAAATACAAATAAACAACAGCAATTTTTGTTGTCTATTACAGTTTCTATGGCCCAATGAGCAATTCCTATAATAAACTGATTAAATATCAATGACGACTCGTCGTTTCTCTAATAGGGAGGGCTTAACATACCAAAGCAAATAATCATAATATACAGGGTCTTTTTAAAGGTCTGTACAAAATGCTCCCCCAAAATTTCTTAGGCCGAAATACAACGATTTAACGCACTTTACCTTAATTGACAAGTTGATTGTTTGCGAGATAGAGTATCAAGTTTCTATTTTATTTTAGTTATTTTTAAATATTATTTTTATTATTACAAATTTTTCGTAAGATTTGGCATTTTGGGGGTTTTCAGGTTAGGGAAGCAAAATCTACTCTAGCTTTAGTTGAGAATTTGTATTTTTATATTTTCTGTACTAGAAAGGTATACCTAGTAAATATGGCTCTAAGCAACGGTTTTTTAGAAATTTTAGATAAAACGTATTATTTCACTTAAAAAAATCAGTTTCGCTTTATCTAGGGCACTCTGGCGTCTTTAAAAGGTCCGCACTAACTGTTACCACATGCTTGAACCAAAATACAAAAATCTAACGCAATCTTACCTTAGTCGAAAAGTTGATTGTTTGCAAGATCAAACATTTTATTTAACTTTTAAAATTAAACTTTAAATCTAAAATTTCTTAAAAACGGTTTCTTGTAGCATACTCATCAGGTCTATCTTTATTTGTGCCAATAATATGAAAGAATAGACATTTTTTACAAAAGCCATAATAGACCTAGGTAAAAAAGAGCTAATCGTGCTTGGCTGACCCGAATGTCCATAATAAGGACTGGCTCGGCTCTTCTAAGAAAACTGACCCCCAAGGCAGAGCAGCCGAAATCTTCGCAGCCAGTAACTATCTTACCAACCTTATTATGGAACCCACCTATTTTCCTAGAGTCCCAAATCATAGTTCAAATTCCCTAGATCTCTTTCTTACCATCAACCCGAGCTCTATCAAACATCTGCTCACAGCTCCCCTAGGTCGCTCAGATCATGGCTTAGTTACTATATCTTACCCTGCACATGCCAAGGTAAATAAATGCATGCCACCACACTGTATGGCACTACAACTCAGCCGACTGGGATGGCTAAGGGACTTCTTCGCTACTTACCCCAGGAATTCCATCTGCTTTTTCTTCTCGTGTATCCTTCTGAAATTTGCAATCAACTAACTGAATCGATTCAATTGGGCATTGAAACCTATATTCCACACGCCATCAAGAACCTCCAAACAATCCAATAACAAACCCTGGTTTTCCAAATCTTGTGATAAAGCTAGAATTCTTAAAAGTTCAGGCTCACAAGAAGTTTCTACAGGATCCTAGTCCAGAAAACCGACAGGCCAGCATTGAAGCAAGAAACTACTACAATCAAACAATTTCTGAAGCCAAAGAATCCTTCGACAATCGTATTAAAACAAAGTTCTTTCTTGCTCAAATGGCAGCAAATCTTTCTGGTCCTTTGCGAAGAACATATAAGTAGGAATTTTTGTACCAGTCCTTTCCACCTATAACTTTAGAAGATGAAATTATTTCTACCGCTAAAGGAAAGGCAGAATTATTTGCTAAACAATTTGCTGCCAATTCAACCCTTGACCCTCCCGTAAATCGATCCAATTCCAGCGGTTACCCCAGTTTCTCATAATATGCCCGATATTATTTTAAGGTACAAACACATTAAGCGTATCCTTTCTTCCTTAACACAAGAAATCGTCTGGGCTGGGTGGTGAGTCCCAGATACGATTAGCTCTTGAAGTATGGTCCAAGCTTTTGACCAAGGCCTGGCATGCCGCACTTCTTAATAAACACCTCTCCATGGTCTTTCAACTCAAACTCTGTACTTGGCTTTCTACTTATCACAATCTGAGTCGACGTATATCAGTTATTGTGGACGGCCATTGTTCAAGCTTTCACCAAGTAAATGGCTGGAGTGCCCCCAGGGCTCAGTTCTGGCACCAACATTGTTTCTTCTTCTCACATCAAAGACTTTCTCTCGTCCACAACTAATTCCATTCATAGTTTCGCCGACGATAGTAATTCTTTCACTCCAGTTTTCAGGTTCCTAAACCCATCACTAAACCTGACTTGGAAAACAAACGCAGAGCGATGCAGATATCTCTTTCGCAGGATCTTAATTTAATATTGGATTGGGGCGCCAAAATCTCGTCCATTTTAATGCATCCAAAACACAATCATGTTCCTTGTCGCGATAAAAGAGTCATCAAATACTCATCCTCTACTCTTATGAGCGAGCTCAAGTTTTACAGAGCAAAGACACCTTCAATCTTGTGGGCGTCACATTTGAAAGTAACCTTAACTGGCATAAACACATTGTATCTATAGCCACGGCAGCTTCAAAAAGCTTGGATTTCTCTTCGAGCCAAAAAGTATTTTTCCGCTTCTAATTTATACACTTTATATGTGTCCCAAATCCGACCTCCCTTGGAATATTGTTCTCATATCTGGGGTATGGCGTCCCCTACAACCCTAAGCATTCTTGATTCTATTCAAAGAAGAGCTATTCTGTCTCATTAATGATCCTTCACTTACAGAAAGGCTTCCTCTCTTGCCCATCGTCGGGCTGTGGGGATTTATCGCTTTTTTATAGGTACTTCCATGGCTTCTGCTCTGAAGAATTGTCCAGTATAGTTCCTCCACTCACGGTTCCCAACAGAGAAACTCGTGGTTCCGCGCGTATGCATCCCTATACGGTCCAACTGGACAGGCCCCGAACTTCCCACTTTGTTCGTTCTTTTATCCCTAGAGTTTCTAGATTGTGGAACCTGCTGCCCGCGGAGGTCTTTCCTTCCCCCCAAATCTTCAAGTATTTAAGTCCCGTGTCAACAAACTCCCTCTTACCTCGCTTAAGACACCCACGGTACGTTAGTATTTAGGCTTTTAGCCTCGTGGTTTGCAAATTTCAATTCGTTACCCTGGCTACATACTATAATAAAATGGAAACTGTACCTGTACCCTGTATCTTGCAAACGATTAACTTTTAAACTAATTTAAGGTCTGTTAGATCATTGCATTTTGGCTCAAGTAGTGCGTGGAGCATTTTGGACAGACCTTTTAGAGGCACCCTGTATATGCTTTTGATAAATTTTATAAATATATGTTTTTATAAAAATAAATTATTTACATATATTGTACGTTAATTAATACCTGTTCATTTCTAACATTTTATTTATTAATCCTTTATTGAATAATAGGGTTTTTATTTAAAATATATGGCCTTCTACTGCGGACTGCACATACGGTTTTCAGAGTGTAGACCCAATTTATATTTATCGAATTACTTCTTATATACCGTAAACCAGTAAACTAACACTATATAGTTATAATAACACTTTGATTAATACATTTCTGGACACCAATTAAATCTATAATGATACTAATTAATTTTCATCTGATTACGGACATTTTTCCAGTCGGCCCATTAAAACTTTATCTCGATTACATCTCGGTTGTAAAATCCGTTAATGAGAAAACAGGCTTAATAGCTGCGTTAAAATAAAGAATTATTTAAAAAATAATAATTATTATGTTGATCTTAGTGTTGCGGACGTACCGAGACTCAAGTAATTAATTTACACTGTCCTTTTTACTTTATTTTTTTATCAAGTAAATATAGTTATTTATTATTAAAGAGAAATAAGTACTAGATCTTAGCTCGAGGTCGTGTTGTCTTCCGACGCTAAGGAAAGGGAGACTATAAACCGAGATCTAAAGTCTAAAATTTTTCCCGTGTATAATAAACTTTTTTTTCTGTGACGGGAAAAACGACGATTTAATGTTGAAAACACATATTATTTCGATACATTATAGGTAAAAACTAATTGTTTGAAATTTACCCAGCAAACACTATTTGCCGGCAATACATTTTTCATATTGGCATTGATGGTAAAGCATTGGCAATTGGTGGCAATAATATGCCAACATCTAATACGCATTAAAAAGTCAACCCTAAATAAACACTCAATTGCCAATAAATTTTACATGCAGGCGAATTGCCGGCAAGCATACAAAAATGGCGGCATACCAATCCTGATTAAATAATGCATGCATTTTGTTGCAGGCAAATAAATATTGGATTTTTGAAGACAAACCTTCAACGCATATTCATACTTTTTAAACCATATTATTAACATTGGTATTTAACTAACATTAGAGCCATTTTTTTGATCTGTTTTATTTATAATGGCAGCTAAACAACATTATTTTACGTTTTTTTTTTGCATAATTTAAAGGGAATGGCCTTTTCATAAGATTTAATTGTTAACAAATTATGCAAATAAAAATTAAGTCAAACAAATGTTTTACAAGGTTTAAGATTGACAGATGAAGCAAACTTGTTTTTGTTTAAGACCGCTTTGTGCAATTATTTTTCTACGTGGTTTTCTAGCTATTTAGTTTCTTTTTTAAAGAAAAGAGTTTTTAATAGACATAATTAAGTGTATTCATTACCTAAATAGTGTGTGTTGTGTGATTAATTGGTGATGGCTAGTCGAAAAGGCGAGTTATTCGGGTAGACTGTTAGGAACTGTAAACATTTTGTTTAAAACCTTTTAAGTTTTTAGTACTTAAAAAATTATATGAAATTATGGTGGAGTTCCCTTATTAAAAGTTTTAAAGGCGTGTTAATTAAAAATATTATATATATTTAATAGTTTTTTTTTACATTTATCTCCTTTAAAATATTTCTCCCTATGTTTTGGATCTGAAAATTAAGTGTAAGTGTCCCTTGAACACTTACTATTTTAAAGTGTTTTCTTTTGATTTACTATCTTTTTTCTTAATTTTACTACATACTTTTATTTTATTTTTTTGGTTTATTGTTACTGTATAAAAACTTATATTATGTATTTTTTTAATGATAAAGTTTTCCTGCCTTTTTTCTCATTTTTTCGATTACAAAATTTGGGACATTCAACTTATAAAACTTGCAATACTTATTTAATGATAAATGCCATTATCCCAAACGCATTTTTTATTATAACTTATTAATGATGGATGCCATAACAGTATTTGCAACACGTGGCCCAATAACAGCCAATTGCCCACTTTCGTGTCTTTTTGTTATCTTTTTGCCAATAACTTATTAATGATGGATGCCATCATCCTAAACGCATTTTTTGGCATAACTTATTAATGATGGATGTCATCATCCTAAACGCATTTTTTACTTACTTATTACCTTTTTGCCAATGCCTTGCCATTAAAGAGTGTTGGCAATGCCAGTAAATTAAATGTACATGTCCGGCAAAAAATATTATGGGTAAAGTTTTAAACAATTCGCTTGTTGTATGTAAGACGACAATTAGAACTGAGTTGCTATAAAAACCTTTAAAGTAATTATTAAATATCTGTAATGTAATTCTGTGATTTGACAGATTTGAATTAAAAATTTGGAAAATTAGTGTGGTTGTTTAGTAGTTATTTTGAATGTTATAAAGTTAAAAAATGTCTAATAGTACTTTTAATATAAGGGAAATGTAAGTTTTGTATAAGACAATATTTTAAAATGAAATATTTACCTTTACTTACGTGTATGTATATCCGGAATAAATGTGCTCGCTTTTTTCCCGGGGAAAAATGTAATTACATGAATCACATTTCAGTACGTGTTATTAACGTAGGTAAAATGTTCATTTTTTTGTTTTTTGTCACGGATGTGGAGTTCATTTATTTGTTCGCGGCATCTTAGGGAGGAGAGTGAAAAAAGAAGATAAAGCGTCGTTCGAAATTTCTAATTGTCTACTCCTTAGCCACAGCAAGACGAGAAAGGTATTGTGACTGTTGCAACATTAGTGGTATTTTTTGAAAAATTATCAGTTTCACTTCTATCCAGCTCTATGACTTGGAAGTGATTATGATCATTTGATTACATGACTGATGCCTTTTAAAATATTAAGATACATTCAGATTAAAGTAA
The DNA here is from genome assembly GCA_014170235.1 of Listronotus bonariensis. Lineage (NCBI taxonomy): Eukaryota > Metazoa > Arthropoda > Insecta > Coleoptera > Curculionidae > Listronotus > Listronotus bonariensis. The sequence continues at coordinate 74,143 of JACEGR010004334.1, forward strand.
GCTACATAAATTTCAAAAGAATGTTACCACTTTTACTTCTATGAGTTTGCTAGTTATCATGTCTCAAAAGAATACCACTTTTATTGGTGGAATCATAAAGCACGAATTTAGGTTGGTATCATCTACTATTATCAAATTTATTCCTGCAGTGGTTGCATTAATTAAATGCTCTTTTATATAGTCATATAGGTCTCAGTTCAGTTTTAGTTTCTGTTCCAGTTTCATTTCAGTTCAGGGCCTCGATTTTCGACTTAGCGAGTAGAAATCTTAATTGAGAAGGTGTTTTGTTTGCCTCTTTCTATTACAATCAAAAGTAGGTAATTTGAAAAGAGATGGAAGGAACCCTTTTCTTCAGAAATTTCTACTCCATAAGTCGAAAATCGTGCCCCAGAAGCGTAGTCGTTTTACACGATCCGAGCGAATAACTCTATTCCCTTATAAATTTCAATAAATCCCACAACAAAATCGTAATGATAAATATTGTGACTCATATTTGTTTAATATTTTTACTGAGAGAAATGTTATAACGGATCGAGCTTGATATGATTACATACAGTGTGTCCAAAAAGGTCGAAAACGCTTAAATATCTTGTAGAATTTTATACCAGACTACGAAATTCGTGGTACTTCGGGGTAAAACCATACTCTGAATTCAGTGTTAATATCGGAAAAATTGCCAGAACTCTCTCTCTCTCCTATTTTTTATTTTATTATTAGATGCCCGCTATTTAAATGCTATGGAAGTCCAATTTTTCAAGTATTAAAATAGCAAAAGAGATGTTTAATTTAGTAAAAAGAATGGGTGGAAAGTCCGTAGGTACATTTACACCTTGCAACTTTCAAACTGATCTTTTACTACGTTTATATCGAATAGTTCAAGCTGGCTTGAAAACAAAGCAGCTTTAAAGCGATTTCCAAGTCTACGTGTTTATTTCGGTGGCTTGAAAGTCGATTGAAAATCGAGGTCAAGCATATTTCAGGCCATCGTCGTACGCATGCGGCAGTTTTGCGTCGAACTTCACAGTAGACATTAAATGAAAAACAAACCTCACTTTTTAATTTGTCCTGTTTTGTGTGCTGTTGTTGATGTGAGCGTGTTTTAAAGTTTCTTCACCTGTTATTCCACTCATATTTTGTATAAAAATGTCAAAATCATATAAAAATTGACACTGATGACGTTCGAGGAAGCATTCATCGGAAGTTAGGCAGTTATTAAGCCCGATTGAATCGTTTATATCGTGTTTCTAATCGGCTTCAGTAAAGTCAACCCTGATTTTTTCAGGCTTGACTTGAACGATTCAAGTCATTTTCAAGCGCGTTTATATCGCTTTTTCCATGCCACTTTTAAAAGCCGCTTTAACTCAAGCTAGCTTCAACTATTCGATATAAACGTAGTGAGTGTCAGTTTTATTATAAGGAATACCTATACGATTAGGGTTTTTAAATATCAAAATCCTCCATTTAAATAAAAATAAACGAATTATAGTACTTATGATGCGGAGATAATGGAATATTTTGTTAATAGTGGGTATTATTGATTATTTTATCTAGGAATTCGATTTGTCGGAACTACTTAAGCCATCAGTTTAAAATTTGCAAGATGTAAAAGGTAATACCTACGCATACCTATTATTTTTATCTAACTTAACGTTTTTTTTCCTAAAAGAAAAACTGGACAAAAATCCAATAGTAAAATAACGAAACTAAGTATCTCATTTAAAATTTGAAAACTTAATTAATTTCTGCGAAACTAAACATCTGGCAACATCGCCGATATCAACACTGAATTCAGAATATGGATTTACCCTAGAATCATGGGCGTATATACATAATGGGGGTAGGGGTTTGGGAGTTTCAACCACCTCCTTCTTAGCATGACACAGAAGGGACATTTGTAGGAAAAAGTCCTTAGTCATGTGTTTTTATTGTGGAAGATTATGTAAACTCCCCCCTTAGCACAGGGGAAGAAGAAAAAGAACATGTGGGTCTAAGGGAAGAAGCAGAAGAAGAAAAGAGAACATGTGGAACAAGTAGAAAAATCAGTAAAATGAGATGCCTGTCGAAAGCGAGAACTTGATTTTTTTTGCTATTCAAATAATTTAATTTTTGTTTGTTACGAAAAAGGAAATAGGGGGTTAGTGAAAGTGAGGAAAAGGAAAATTGGATGTACGTCCGTGCCTGGAGTACATTGGAGTAGCTACTATGGGGCTAGGCGGGGCAGTGCCCCGGGGCTCCCAAGCTCAGGAGGTATAAATAATAGAAGTAGTAAAATTTTCTTTCACATTTGAATTTATAAATAAATTAAGGACAGGAGTAAGGTGAAGACTTTTTTATGGAGTTCGTCGAATGGGGTACAAAGGATTATGGAATAGTTAGATGAAGCGCTCCTTTATTTTATGCCCAGGGTCTTTGCTTACCTACTTAACTTGGAGGTAAAGACCCCTTTTTTGGTTGCTCGGAGTACGTCAAAGTTTTTAATACTTTACTTGGGGCCTTATTTCATTTTTGATTACAGGGCTTTTGGTTACGTATGCTACTGCTGGAGTACCGAATTTCGTCCAGTTTATTTCAAGAAATATTTGAGCGTTTCCGAACTTATTAAACACAATATTTAGAAAATATAAAGGATCTTTGACACGGTTATATCCGTTCTTATTCAGTTTTAGTTTCCGTTCCATTGTCACTTCACTTAAGAAGCGAACTTCTTTAGACGATCCGTTTAATTCTCATTATTCCTTTATACATTTTAATAGCAGGTATCACTTGAAAACAGTTGGAGATAGATACCATACGAAACGTCGTGTATCAGTAAACAAATAAAAACAATGAAATTCCAATCAACTATTACTATTCAGGAATGCAGGGAGCAGGAATGGCCTATCTGACTTTCAAAGCAGTGGATATATTTTATTTTCTTTAATAATTTAACTTACATTTCATAATTTTAGTTTTTAATTTACCTGACAAAAGAAAGATTAAAAAATTTCAACATTTTAAATTGAAACACCCCTATTTTTTATTTTTTTATTTTACACCTAAATGAATTCCATGATTTGTATGTCATTAATAAATGGTGTGTGGCCGCCATTGTAAAAATTACCAGCATGCTGTGCTATGTTTTTAAAAAGACATTTTAGTGTAGAGTTTAAATATTAAATGAAAATGGGGTAATAATTCTAAATGTTTTAAATCATGTTATAACTTTTTATTGCTGCATTTCCTGTTTTATGTGTATTAGGACCTTTTGTTAAACTTGTAATTTTTTAAAAGTAAACAAAATTTTATGGGTTTTCCTAAAGATAAAAAACGTAAAAATAAGGCAGGTCGATAATTCTAACATTAAACTTTTAGAGGGCCTATAGGAAAACAGATTTCATTACGATACTTTAACTAAAAAAGAACCAATTTAAATGATAGTTCCTTGTCTGTAGTAAAAAACAATTAAATACACTAGGTAATAAAATGAATAGGAGTTTATTTTTCCCATTACATCCATTTATATCGATCAAGATAGGCAATTAAACGCAGCGATAAGTAACAAGTTTCACTTTATCCGTAAAATGTGTCACTAACACGCACGTCCGGTTCAATTTCTTTTACCAGAATATCAAAAAGTTATTGGCAATTAGTACGTTTTGTACATACTAAGTACCATAAAATAGTCGTATTATTTTAGATGTATGTTCTACATTTATTTATGGTAAAGGATTTTAATTTAGTTACACTAAAAAATATCTTGTGAATTTGCGACGTTAGACGTGGGTTGTTTTTAGCCAAAGTCGGACGTGATATAATAATAACTGACTTTAAATGTTACAATTTTTTTGTTAAGTTACATAACTTAGGTGGGTTCGAATCCTGCTGAGGCCAAATACTTATTTATAAGTTGGTCGGCAATTTAGTGGTTAGCTGAACACCAGACGGACAAAGTGCAAAATGTATCGACGCTGAAGGCCACCAAAGGACCAGGGCGCCGGAACACACTTTGCCGTGTCCTGCGCAACCGTAGACATGCGGACCCCACTCAGTTGGTAGGTTCAGTAGTGCCCCTGGGTGGGGACGAGGTCTTAAGTTGTCGCTCATAGGACCGTGGTTCGGAACTCACGTTAAGCTGTAGGTCCCGTCTGGCTGACATCATTCAGACGTAAAAGACAGGGCGCACAATAAGCCGAGCGGCTTCAGTGCATGGGTTATCCCGGCCCCTTTTCTAATCTAATCTACATAACTTATACAGGGTATTTCTAAACAAATGCGAAACATTCTAGGGGTGATTCCTTTCTAAAAATAAAGTGTAGTTAGCTTTATAAACATATGGGGTTAAAAATGGAGAATTCGCGGTACAAAAATGGATAAAAAATGTGTTTTTTATCTTTAAAATAAACAGTGTTACAATAGGAAAATCCTACGTAAATATTGTTATTATGAAAATATACATTCTTAATATTGATACACTTTTAAGAACTTATGAAAGTGGTAGACAACCCCTATCGTTCCTGCCAACTAAATTTAAAGATAGACCTACGGAATGACCTCGACTAATATAAATTTGGATACCAATTTTTAATATAAAAGACATATTTTTAAAAAATGCTATATCTTCCTAATGTTTGGCTCAGGACCCCAGGTTTATTATAAAAATGAAATCACCTCCTCCACTTAATTACAAAAAAATATAAAATCATCAAAAAAATCAGGAGCCTACTTTGTTTCTTAATAATATAAGTTGCGGTGCCCACTGGGACGCCACTGGACCCAATAATAACAATCTGGTAAAAGCTCTCATTACTTTAAATAAATGTACCAAATTTTATCCAAATCGGCCTAAGCATATTAAACATATTTAGAAAAAACTAACTTTTTTCTTAAATTTTAACGCCCTGTATCTCGGTAAGGAAGCAACTCCGGACATATGTTTATAGGAACCTTTTAGATAAAATAACATCAGGAATAACACCTTGAATTTTTGTACCGTTGTTAGAAAATACCCTGTATAAAAAAAACGTTCTATATTTTTTCTGCGATTACGATAGCTTCTGTAACTTTTTGCAGTTTTGGCTGTTCTTAAGCTTTTTGAACATAAAATTTTAAAATTATTATGCACTAATGTACAAACTTAATTTTTTTACGTTAATAGTCGAATACAAAAATTTAAAAAAAAAGTTTTTTTTTAATGAACAACCTTGAATATTTAAATGTAATTTTTAATTCCAAACATCTTTTCTTTTTGAATTTTCGATATTATGAAAAATAAGGGTACCTTCCACTTAAGCAAAGTTCATATTATTTGACTTACCTCGTATACCACTGCACATTAAAATCTGATGATTCCATTTTTGGTTTTAGACCATGCAGAACTTTTTTTTAAGGACAACTTGTTTTTGTAAAATTAATAATAAAGTTTTGGTGCGAACTTAAGAAGACACACTGTATAATGTCATTTGTTTTTTTATCTTTGGACAATCCACGAAGGTTGAAAGCCTAAACACTAACGTACCGTGGGTGTCTTAAGCAGGGTAGGAGGAAGTTTGTTAACACGGGACTTAAAAACTTGAAGATTTGGGGGAAGGAAAGACCTCCGCTGGCAGTAGGTTCCACAATCTGGAAACTCTAGGGATAAAAGAAGGAACGAAATGGGAAGTTCGGGGCCTGTCCAATTGGACCGTATAGGGATGCATACGTGCGGCACTACGAGTTTTTCTGTTGGGAGCTGCAAGAGGAGGGACTATACTGGATAATTCGTCAGAGCAGAAGCCGTAAAAGTATCTATAGAAGAGCGATAGATCTCCCACAGCTCGACGATGGGCAAGAGAAGGAAGTCTTTGAGTAAGTAAAGGATCATTAATAAGACGAACAGCCCTTCTTTGAATGACATCAAGAATGCTGAGGGTTGTAGGGGATGCCATTCCCCAGACATGAAAACAATATTCCAGAGAGGGTCGAATTTGGGACACATACAAAGTGTATAAATTGGAAGGGGAAAAATACTTTTGGCTCGGAAAAGAAATCCAAGCTTTTTGACGCCGCGGTGGCTATAGATACAATGTGTTTATGCCAGTTAAGGTTATTTTCAAATTTTTTTTCCAGTTGGATTCATTTTTAGGTTGAAGTTTAGGTGAAAATATCTTTTTAAAAATTTAAATTGTGTGTAATTCCTACTAGAACAATACTTAATCAATAAATAATGGGCCATTTTTGTACACAAATTAACTTTTTACCAGTATAGGTATGATTCACTCCTATATGGAGTTTATAGCGACCGCGTTTACACCTGGCTATTTATACAACGCTATTTATAAACTTGACGTTTCTTTGTCGTTGCCGTTTTGCATCCGCTGTCGCCGTAGTTTGTAAATTGTGGAATAAAATTTAATTGGTCAATCACAAACGTTGTGAACGACCAAAGACAAAACTTAAAAGTTGTTTTAGTCAAACAAGGAGCTAAATGTGGCAACAGCGTTATTAAATGATTAAATCAAACGCTAAACAGGAACTGCTACGACACTGGAACTGGAACATCAAGTTTATAACTTGAGCTTTATACAATTTTTCTTGTATACGTTCGTGTTGGTTATTTAACCGTTAACGCCTAGACTCTCAGCATATTTTTAGTTTTGTTGCAACTCCTCTATTATCCCACGCATTATTAATAATATGTCGTGTATGTGGTTTAAACCATTTTTTTTGTTAACCTAATCACGCCATCTTCGTAACGCCTGACATGTGGTTGAAAATAAAATATGCAGAAGACCTATCGAAGTTTTGCGTTGAAACTTGAGGCGATGAGAAGTTTTTGATTTTTGCCAAATTTGGCTTCCTAAAGGCTAGTAAAAGGAAATGTAATTCCTTTATACATATAAACAAACTACGGGGTGTTCATTTTAAAACTTACCACTCAAGTTTTCTGCGAAAAGAGCCAGATTTAAGAAAGTGACCGAAACACGTCAAGATATTTATTGAGGAGGACATTTTTTACAAAAAATTAAATGACGACCATATCCAATATTGTTTTTGGCTTTTATGTGATATAAAAATTTAAATTTGAATTTGAATTTAAACCTCCAGGATTACCACCCCAAAATTCTCAAATGTGAAGCGGGGTCAATGATGATACATTATTTTAAAGCTCCTGAATAGTACTTTATAATCCTGGAATATCAAGTTGTAAAATCTCCACCTACTATGAAATGACGGTACTTTAGAATTTATCAAATACCTGATTTGGATAACCGTAGTTCCGATACTAATAGAGTTGGATTTAGGTATAGAAGGAACAGTTTAAAAATGTACATTCGGTGCTCTTTGATAAGAAAAAAAATCACAAAAAGTTTAAAGCAAATAAATCGGCATGCTTGTCTTCGCGGCCGCCTTTGCTATATTTCTTTTATGATATGCCGGTTGATTCAGCTGGTCATCGCACTATGGGACAGAAATTAATTTTTTTGGTCAAAATTCTGAAACTTACCAATCTAACGTAAAATGAGATGCTTTTTACTGGAAAAATATTATAAACTATTACAAATAGTACGAGATCCCACTGCAAAATTGCTACATTCATAATTTACAGAATTCAATCTACATTTTTACATACGTTTAGGAATAGGAGAATATATTGACGATAGGGTGCCAGTCAAAAAGTGGCCGCAAGTAAATTAAATTAAATAGATAAAAATTAATTTTTGGAGCAAAATTTCGTTCCCTTGTTTTTTAAATAAAACCTCATCCACATCATAGGAATGTATGTAAAGAATTCGAAAATCCATGGCTGCCTATGAAAAAATGGCCGCAAGTACTGGGCAGCCAGGTATAAACAGGTAATATTTTGGTGCATGTATTACGTTTATAACACACGCATGTTTCGTATATCAATTAAAGATCTTTTTTTAATATGATTATGTATGGCTGCCCATGAAAAAATGACCGCAAAACATGATTTACGAGGAGAAAATGTTGATTTTGTATACAGGGTACTCAAAAACTTAAAAACATGATTTTTCTTTAAGAGTAAACTACCTTTATTTTGCATTTTCAAGCAAAATTTCATTTAGAAAATGTATTTATAATAACATTTTAAATGACATATTAATTATAGAGGGGTATCAAAAAGTTTCATAAAACTGATTTTGGAGTCATCCAAAAATTAATAATTAAATTAAATTAAATTTTTATAACAAAATGACCTTAAAAAGTCTCATAATTTCGTTTTCAAACACCTGCATCCTCCAAATGGCTACACAATACAATTTTCAGCTGTAAACAAATATGATCAAGGTGTTTTCGCCAAATTATGAAGTTCAATAAAATTTTGTTTTATTATTTTTATTGATTGCAAACTTTATTCTATACATTGTTTTTACATTTTGCTTAAAAATGAAAAACAAAGGTAGTTTAGCCTTATAGAAAAATCATGTGTTTTAGGTTTTTGTGAACCCTGTACAGGGTGTCCGGAATTCGTTGCAATTGGTTCCTGTATACAAAATCAACATTTTGTCCACGTGAATCATATTTTTTTACAAGTAAAAATTTTTATAAGAATAACTTTTTCGTCTAAGAAGTGGCGTTGCGCTGCCATTTTTTATAGGCAGCCATACATCATCATATTAAAAAAAAAACAAAAACATCTTTAATTTGATAGAATAGAAAGAAAGAAGAAACATGCGTGTATGTTATGAACATAATACATGCACCAAAATATTACCTGTTTATACCTGACTGCCCAGTACTTGCGGCCATTTTTTCATAGGCAGCCATGGATTTTTGAATTCTTTACATACATTCCTATGATGTGGATGAGGTTTTATTTAAAAAACAAGTGAACGAAATTCTGCTCCAAAATTTTTTTTTTATTTAATTAAAATTACTGGCGGCCACTTTTCGATTGGCACCCTAGTGTCAATATATTCTCCTCTTGCTAAACGTATGTAAAAATGTAGATTTAATTCTGTACATTATGAACGTAGTTATTTTGCAGTGGGATCTTAGACTAAAATGGTTTTTGAAACCTAAAACTTATTATATATTATTATAAATTTACACCCCCTTAACATTATTATTTTTTATTGTACAAAATAAAATAAAATGTCAGCTTGTTTGGTTAATTCGGTAGTATTCTAATCAGTAATCCGATGATTATTATCTCATATGGTATACAGGGTACGACAATAGGTATGATTTTTTTAAATGGAATACCCTAAATATTATATCACCACCAAAAAATTCTTTTAAAATGCTTTTAAAAATACTACATTTCATGTGTCCATCTCCATTAGTTTCAGAAATATGACCATCTAAATCTGAAAAATAATTTTAAATTATAGTTAGAAGCGTAATAGAGATACATCTCCCAACCTTTTTTTTATTTTTTAACGTATAAAATAAATAAAAACCACTGTTTTGGTGGGTAGATTCTGTAGAATCCATATCTTTCATTATAATGCTTTTAACTTTTAGGATATACAGTGTAGGACAAAACATATTAAATTTTAAAATGGAAAACCTTGTAAATTATAAAAATATCTTGTATCTGTCCTTACACTCAGAAGTAGCAAAAAGTAGGAAGGCAATTGTAAGTACAAAAACTGATAAAGAAAATGGTAAAAAAATCTTTGACAAAAGTAGCGAGACTTCGCGAGATTGCATCGGAAACAAGGCTAATAATAAATTAAGTAGATTAAATGTTGTATATTTATGTTTACTTAAAATACATTTTCAAGTTTCTTATTACCCCAATAGAAGTCGTCATATCCTTTTATAATTTTGCGCACATGTAGTTTGGAGTATCTACTTTGAAATACACAGCATGAGCCATTAAAATTTCAAAGTTGCTTTTTGGCCAAAATAATGGATTTCTATCCCATAGTGTACCGGCGCGTCGCTGTAAAGGATAGCGGCGCCTCTGTATAAAATAGTCCAATTGCAGGCGACCTTTTTTATGTTTTTGTATTATTATTTTCAAAGGGTACCGAATTTGCGCTTTTAAAATGTTCTTACTATACCTAATGTGGTACTTTCTTAAAACTCTTATAAAACCTTTTTAATGGTGATAATATACTGGGAAAATAAAAAGTGTAATTTTTTTAATGAAGCGCGCCCTGTATATTTTCTAACTAACAAAAATATATTTAAATGACCTTTAAGAAAACACACCATTAGGTACACCTTATCTTTATTAGTTTCGGAAATATGGCCATCCCAATCAGGTATTTGGGTAATTTTTAAAGTACCGCCATTTTGTAGTAGTTAAAGATATTCACTTTATATTCTAGGATTTTACAGTACTCTCAGAAGTTTAAAAGTGGTATATCACTTGACCCCCTTCTTATCTAGGAATTTTGGGGTGGTAACCCTGGTGGTTAAGGGGTTGAAGGAGCGCCGTCCAATTTTTTGTAAAAACGTTCCCTTTCAATTAATATCTTGAGCCGAATTTTTTATTGTCAACGGTTGTCTAGGGTTCAAAATCATTACATTTTTTCGGTAAATGATGACGTCATCAACATCGCGTGTTCAACCGTTTTTGAAAACAGGTCGGAGAACGCTGCAAAGAAGTGAGATCCCCTAAAAAGAGACAGATATTAAGTAATCTGGCGGCTTTTGTAGTTGTGGATGTTACAAATACGAATAAAGATTATTTATAAAATAAATGAAGAAAGGAAAAATAATTAAATAACCAAAAAATGAAGTAACTCGCGAGCTGGGTCAAGCAACAGGAAAAGTGAGGTTAAAAATTATCAGCTGATACATAGGTTTAAAAACATCGTTTTTTTTTACTACATTTTTAACGACGTCATTTTTAAATACGCCTTAAAACGTCTTTTGAACCGTTGACAATAAAAAATTCGCCTTTGATCATTGCGGCAATTTTCTCAAATCTGTCTCTTTTTGCAGATAAGTGGTAAGTTTTTAAATGAACTGATTAATACTTTATTTGTCTTGTTTTTATACAGGAATATCTATAGGGTTTTCAAAAAGAAAAAGTACAGGCCAGATAAGGCCACATTATAAAATTGTTTACGCAATTTTTATTCTTTTTGCTAATACTGCAACTTCTTGTTTTGCAGGAAGATTTTAACGATGAAGCTATTATCGGTCCTACCTTAGGACAATTTAAAATTCAGTTTCATAACAAGGTAACGACCGAATCGATGGTGTAAAAATAACACTATAATTTTACTCCTTCAATATATGCTTAAATTTACCTTTTACATAACAGTGCCACCAAGATAACCTGACCTTAGTCCAATAAAACTGCTAATTTGAAATTCTTCCTAAAATTACCTATGTATAGGCTTAAAAACAACTTTTTAAAATTTCGTATTTCGGTATTAATTTTATAGGCTTTTAAATTGTTAATTGAGATGTGTTTATGCAATTAGGAAGGTAGGTAGTTAATATCAACACATTAATTAATCTCACCTCTTAACCTCAGGTTCATCGTCCCTACGTTCATGAGCGTCGATAGGTTTTTCAAATTTAGTTTATCGAAAAACTGAAACATGTGACCCATGCCAAATTTATATCTAATGCTATTGATGTTACTTTGGTGAAGAAAATTTGTATTTTGGAATTTACAAAAAAGTAAATATTTTGGTTCCCCCCACCCCATAAAAATATAATTTTCAAAAGCGAATCCTTTATTTGTATTTCTTTCGTGGATTTAAACACATTTTATTGACAAATCTTAAGATTCGCAAAAATATCAGACTTTTTCTGATAATTAGGACCATCTGAAAATCTTGCATAAAAAATGTAAAGTGGAAATATTTCAAGTGGCAATAGTTTATTAAATAAATAAAAAATATTTTGCTAAATTTGGGATTTGTCGATAAAATTGGATCAAATTTACGATAAAAATACAACTAGGGGATTCGCTTCTGAAACTTAGATTTTTGGGGGAAAACAAAAATTTACTTTTTTCGCAAATTCCAAAATAAAAAATTCTCTACCAAAGTGTTTCCCATGACATCAATAGCATCTGGTATAAATTTGGTGTGCATCCCGAGTCTCAGTTTTTAGATAAATTAATTTGAAATCCTGGCGACGCACATGCCTACGTTTGCACAGACTTGTTTTTTTTAATTTTGAATATGTAGTTAATTTTAAATATGTAGTTTTAAATATAGATTTTTTTTAATCCGGGGTTTTTACATCTCTTAGCTGTGTCTTGAGATGTATGTTCGGCGAGAATGTAGAAATAAATACAGTTCATTCCAATTATTAAAACGAGCCATTTCGTATAATTTCGTTATTTTTACACACTTACAAAAAAATCCTAAAACACGTTAAATTTTATTTTTCAAGGGACACTTTTTTGTGCCAAAATTTACTTGTCCTGTGTTATTCTCTCCCTTCACTGATAAACGTCAAAAGTATAAATGAAAATAATGAAAGGATATCTCTTCTTAAAAGGTTTTGTTCAGTAGGTTTTTCGGGAAACTTTAAACTAAATACCAGGGGCGAGAGCTGATGACTTGCCCCCATAACTTGTTTATTTTTTTTTATTCAAATAAAATTTAGTACGCAGGTATAGTAAGTAAATCTAAATTTTTTAAGGATTTACGTGTATTTTATTACTTTCAGTTTAGCCAGAAACGACCTTAAGTTTCTATTTTAGATCCCATATACAGTGTGTCCCAACTCTATTTATACACCAAATAACTTTGCCCCTATACAAGATACAAAAATAAACTTGAATTAGAAAATGTTTATTCGGATACACTCTTTTTAGTGATAGTTCTAGTTATTATATAAGGTGTCTCAAAAGCATGATTTTTATTGGCAAGTAGATTTTTTAAATGTCACACCCTATATATTATAACAAATTTTTACTCTATGAAATTCTACATCAAAATATATAACACACAGTAAGTCAATTAGTGCTGGTTGTTGAGATATCAGCAGTTTGTTGATATACTCATTACCAATTAAAAGTAAAGAAATAAAGTAGTGTTTTGGTTTTAAATATTTTTAAATAATTCTGTCACTGTCAGAGTGACAAATAATATAGTAACAAGTAATTTATTACCTTCCATTGTAAGAACTACTAATGGGTAGGTCAGAAATTTAGTTTATTTTGGACACCTGTTTACTGAATTGCATTAAAAAACAACATTACGTTAATTATGGCGGGCTTTTAAGTTAGGTTAGTAAGTATGTATCTAAAACAAACTAAATAGCTGACTTACTTATTAGTAGTTCTTACAATGTAAGGCCCTTAATTGCATGTTATTATATGTTGTGTCACTTTGACAGTAACAGAGTTATTTAAAAATAATTAGAACCCAAATATTTTTTCTTTCTTCACTTTTAGTCGTTAATAGGTATACTAACATACTGCTGATATCTTAAAAACCAGCAACAATTGACGTATAGTGTGTTATATATTTTTGATGCAGAATTTATTATAAAGTCAAAATTTGTTAAAATATTTAGGGTGTTCCATTAAAAAAACCAACTTGACAATAAAACTTATGTTTTAAGACACCTTGTATATTAACTAGTACTGTCAGAAAAAAAGTATATTCAAATAAATATTTTTTATCCTAAGTTTATTTTTGTATCTTGTACAGGGGCGAAGTAATTAAGCAAGACATATCGTGTTCAATGATATCGCATTTGCTGCTTTTTAATGTCTAACCTTTAATATTTATACATTTAAAATATTTGGAGGTTTAATGTTAAAAAGCAACAAAAGCAGTGTCATTGTAGGTACTCCAAAGGACGATTTTTTATTAAAAGGAGTAAAAATGTTCCTGGATTCTAATTAAAATAAGTTAGGTTATTTTCGCTAAACCAGAAGTTAATCAGCCCTTTGCTGTAAATACATTGACTTGTTTTAAGCTTGAAATTATAATTTTCAAATGACATTTGACAGATAATTTATTATTTTTTATGTAGTCACAAATTTAAATCTTGAAAACATTTTAATTTAAACATTGACTGGAATTTGTTAATGCATAAAAATATTGAATTATCTATCAAATGTCATTTGAAAATCATAATTTCAGGGTTGAGCCAAGTCGATGTATTTACAGCCTAAGGCCGAATTTGCGATAAAATGCACATTTATGTGGTGTATCGACCTACCAATTTTTATTTTGATATTTAAATAAACATATACAAGTTTTAGAGCAAGCTACCAGCTAGAAAGTCACAGTATATAGGGTGAAACCTCTAAGATAGGGTCACCACTTAACACCCTCTCCAATTTAAACTTTTGAGGTTTGTAATAGTGGAGAGTGGGGACAACTATGGCCAAGTAAATTTTGACACAAAAATGTGTGTGTAAAATTGTCGTGTTTCAGAGTTTTTTGATTAGTGTAGATACGGGCAGTTCCGTAGGGCATCACGTTGTGGGGGTACCAAAAAGTTTGGTTATGTAAAAAGAAAATATTGTACGATTGTATTGGTAGGGGAGGCCAAAAACCTGACTCATGCGACGTTCCATTTAAAGGTTGAAGTGCAAGCGAGAGCGCGGAAGAAACACATCGGCCTCCGCGTTCGACAGCGTTCGATATCTGTTTCTCTCCTACTTTAAGCGGTCTGCGTGAATAGCTGCTATACATGTTTTCGTCAAGTAGGAAGTGCAGTGAAAAGTGAATGTGGTGTAAATTGTTTAACTTTCTTTTAAAAATGCAACCATTCCATGAGTATTTTCTTATGACGTTGTCACGTTCAACTATCGTCAGTAAACCGACTTTGCAGACCACCCATTTATTTGACATTTTTAAACATCTA
>JACEGR010004335.1:0-67378 GCA_014170235.1 Listronotus bonariensis
TTGTTTTTCAGAAAATGATTTTCGGTCATTACAAAAGATTTTGTATTTAAGGAAGAATCGTAATTCCGGTGACAACGGACATATTTTGTCTCGGTGGGTTTGTAATTACCTCTCATATTCTGTTTTAAAAAAGGTATTTTGTTGTTTAGAAAAAAATAAGGTCTGGTAATTTTTAAGGATTTTGTCTTTGAGATGAAAACGGGATAACTCCAGGCGACTAAAAGGGGCAATATTTGGTCTTCAGATGTGAATAAGAATTATCTTTCATTATTTGTTTAAAAAAAATGTATATGTCTGGTTTTTCCGAAAAAATCGATTTTCGGTCATCTTGTATGGAGAAATAACTGTTTTTTTTACTTACCAAGTCGCAATTATGCTAACTGTAATAATTTTTCCTTTAATTTTTTATTTATGGTTTATGTTCTACAAATAAAAACCCAATAAAACTAGTTACACAATCATAGTATGTATAGTATCCATTTTAATATTTAAAATAATTCCATTTGGACGTTTGTCTTTTGTTTAGTTCGTCGATGGCGAAATTTCGTACGCGGCGCGACTTTCAATTTCAAGCCTGTTATTTTGCTTGGCCCTACCGTTCAGCGAACGTTGGAAACTTAAGGATCATCTATAACCATTTTTGGCATGGTCATTTCGTATCACCTTTATTATTTATTTTTTAACTTAGAAAGGAAATAGACTATGCCTAAATGGTTTTTATTAATTTACGTGAAAACCGTACATCAAATACTAAAAAAGTTAAGAGATGAAAGTTTGTTCCAAACTGAATGGGGATTTAAGAAAATATATATTTTAGAAATGTAGTGGCGTACCATTTTTTTCTTTAAAAGATATTTACCTTAAATCCTCTTATGGACGAAACCGGTAATTTTTTTCTTGTATGCCAAAAATGTCGTTTAATGCATAGGAGGCGTTCTCCATTTTCTTTTTAATATATCTGGATTGCTGTAAAAGTGTTAAAAAAATCAGTAGTTTTGTTTTAATATTTACCATTCCGTAGTTCAAAATCTAAATAACGTTTACGGCATACATATGTTCATATTAGTATGTGTAGAATCACTCCTTAAAGTTTGTCGGTTGAGTTCTCCGTTGAGTTACTGGACACTCTGTATAATTATTTATAAATCAATATTAAAAATAATTTCCAAAGGATTTTTTCTATGTTTTTGTGTGTATTAAAAAAAGTTAAAAGAGCTATATTTTTACTTGCTTAATCAAAATAAAATTTACGCAATAGTCAGTGGCGTACATTTTTTTGTTAGAAATATTCGTTAAGGTACCGCTTAACCCGCTACTTTAAAAGTTTCAATGGAAACATTTTGCCATTGCGTGAAAATGAGACGGTCTGAAGAAACAACAATATTTACAAGCGGTGATTCTTTGTCTAAACTCTAACTGCTAGTGTCCCACCTACTAAAAATCAATTTAAACGTATTTTAGATGCAGTAGAAACATAATAACATTTTTTTGTTTATTTAGATAGCTACCATTTCTGCATTTACTATAGATGGTATTATTTTATATAAATACTTAATTTTTATGAATTTACCCTTTTAGTATTTCTTTTTTTTTCTCTTTTCTATGGTTTGCACGTTTTGTACATAATATTTAACCTGAGATTTAAGCAGTTAATCTTCATTACTCATGACGTAAGATTGAAATAAAGTGTATAATACAACACACAATTTAATCTTAATAAACGAAAGAATAAAGGACAAGAGTAATTTAGCTTTTAACACTTCTGCCACTATACAGTGTGTCCCAGGATAGGTGTTGCAAGAGAAGAAATGAACCGAGAATTTTTGAATTTTATATCGGCATTTTGGGAAAATTGGTTGCATGGTACAAAACTAAGAAATACAAAATTTTACTCCGATTAATATTATACAGGACGAGTTATAAGTAAAAGAAAAAATGGCTAGAAATAAAGTACTTTAATTTTTTAAATATAACAAAATAAGATCAGTAAATGTTGTAGAGAATTAAATTTAATGTGAAAATTTGAAGTTTAACCATTAAAGTAAAAAAAAGTTTTTGTCATTTTTTACATTGCGCATAACACTTAATTTCTGGAAATTTAAAAGAAAACATAAATATTTTAAATGTTTTTGTAAAATTCGCTTTGTCATGTCCAGAATTAAGGTTTTAAGGTTTTAATGCTTAACAAATAAAAAAAAATATTTTTTTCAAATGCTTTAACTTTAAATTTTGACATAAAATTTAATTCTCTAGAACAAAAACCATTTAAATTTTGTTATGTTTTAAAAATAACGGTTCTTTACTCTAGGTCATTTTTCATATTTTTAGTTGTAACCGAGGTTATAACTCACCCTCTATACTGTCAAATGAAGTAAAATATTGTATTTCTTAGTTTTCGACCATGCGACCAGTTTTTCCCAAAATACCGATTTAACACTTATCCTCGGACACACTGTATACAGGCCATTTGCAAATTATGATTTAAAACACCTAAAGCAAAAAATGTGTTTCGAATCACCTGTTCCAAAATTCAGTACACATTTTTACAAATCAGACTTTATTTTCTATAAACATATGTATGTCCTAAAATAAACCCTCCATACGGTTATTTTTAAATATTTTATTTATTATTGGAAATGTGTCCACAAAAATCAGTAACAAGGTTTATTAGAGCGCGGAATCAAAATATGATAATATTTTTGTCGTAAAATGTAGAGGGAGCCACCGGCAGTCTTTTGCTTAGGTTCAAAATGTCATAACTTTTGTGCCTTGGTATATTATAATTTTTATAAAGAAATTTTATCCTCCCTTATTTTTTGGCGATATTAATCAAGTATACATTTTTGTGCAAAAAATATGGAAGAATAAAATTATTTTCAAAATCCTAATATACCGCGAAAAGAAAAAGTAGTTTTAACACTTTGAACAAAAGAAACTACAGGTGGCTTCCTTTTTATTTAACAGTAAACATATGAGCAGCTTTAAATTTTCTATTTTAAAAAATTCCTAATGCTGAATTATGTAAACAAATTTCCAATAATAAATAAAATATTTAAAAATAACTAAAAAAAATAGAAACTTTGACACCCTTTATCTCGCAAACGATTAACTTTTCGACTAAGGTAAATTGTGTTAGATCTTTGTATTTTGGCTCAAGGAGTCTATGGCAGCATTTTGTACAGACCTTTTAGAGACACCCATGTATAATTACTATAAAAAGGTACTTTTGTAGCATTGTAGCGCCACTCTTATCGTTTATCGTCGCTCCAACATTACCCACAACCTTACACTGTTTTCTGGGCCTAATCATAATGGCAACTTTATAAAAAGTACAAATTTTTTTATTATACATACATAACATACACTGTGCGAAAATGACATCATCAAACTTTTCTTTATATTAAGGGTAAGGCAGCGTTTAAATACAATCACAGCTGGCGTAGTAATTGGAGTGAACATCTTTAAAACTAATAAAAGTAGAAATCTAGAATTGACTTTAATTAGGCTGATCTCTCAAACGAAAAGAAAACATTTCAGAAAAACTGTTTTTAGTTAGATAATAAATTATAAAGCAAATAAAAAACCTAGTGAAAACTTATTTATTAAAAAAAAAAACATTGTAATAATTTGTTCTAATTTATTTTGGTTCTTACAATGTCTCAGATATTGCCGCTATACAACTACCTAACTGCACCATACATTTTTAATGTGGACTGAAATAAAAGTTTTTATGGGACAATAAAAACCTTGTCTTGAGATACTTTGTATATTTACCAATACGTTAATATAAATAGTGCTTAAAAAGAAATTATAAGCTTAGTTTTAGATAACATACAGGAGCGAAGACATTTGTATATAAATCACGTTGGAACACCTTGTATTATTCCAGGGTTCAAAGCATTGCTGCTTTAAAAATATCCAAGAATACCACTACTAGCTCAGGCGGAATAGCAGAAGAAATGGTCATAAAAAAGCCTTACAGCACACTTATGGTATAGTTTTGTTCAGTGCATCATAACTATGTAAGAAAAATATCCGGACCGAAATAATGCGCTAGGGGGAAAAGGGGTGGTTTTTAAGGGTAAAAATGTTTTTTCGCAATTTTAAGCTAAACACATTCCATAAAAGTTAAATAGTAAACGTTGTCAACATTAAAAAAACCCATAACCTATGTAATAACTATTTTTATCATAACTTCAAAAATTTCGAGATAAGTTAAAAAAACTATTATTTCGGTTTTTAATTTTTATCTTTTACAAAAATAATTTTTAGGTTCAAATAACTCTACTTTATACTGTTCCTAAAATACTGTATTTTTTTATCAATAAATATGCAACCGTTATTATGAAAACTCACTTTAAAATGAAAATAAATCGCCATTTTGATTTCATTTTATTAAAAATGGTCTTTTTTTTTTCATTTGTCAACTTTTAATAAATATAATAAAAATATATACTTCAATTGAAAAATTAAAAAACACAAAATATTGACATTTTCATTATATTGTACATTGTGTTACATTTGTCGAAAAAATAATAATTATTATTAAAATTGTAATTTTTAAAATTTTTGAATATTTTAAAAGGTTAAAAATATTTTTCGACGAAAGTAACACAATGGATGAGTATAATAAGAAATGCCATTATTTTGTGTTTTTTTAATATTTTCTTAATTTTTCTAAATTGAGGTTTATATTTTTATTGTATTCATTAAAAGTTTACAAAAAAAACAAAAAAAATAAGCCCTTAGCGGACCATTTTAAATAAAAAAATCAAATCAAATGGCGTTTAAAATTTTCATTTTTTTTTAATACGGTATATTAAGAATAGTATAAAGAGGAAAAAATAATTATTTACGTAAAAAAATTTTTTTTTAAATATAACTACTTTTATAATAAACAAATGAAACTTTAGCTAACTTTTCGGTGTTATAAAAAAATGTTGTTTTTATAAAAATATTCACTAATCTATTAACTAAATATAGGCACAAAAAAAATGGTGCTTTCATGTACCAGACTACGGTTTTATTTAGCTTAGAAAACCGCAGAAGGCAAAAATATTTTCATAAACTCGGCGTACGACACAGCGCTTTGAGTAGCGCGTCCGCCTTAGCCGCTCTTAGTGCATTCGATCGGTAAATCGGCTAAATAAAACCGGTTTTTGGCGCAATAAAGCGTTTATATCTTTTTCTGTTTATAAAGCACCAACATTTTCTCATGTGCCATTATTTAGTTAATAGATTAGAAAATATTTTTATATAAACCAAATTTTTTGGCAAGTTAAATTTTCGTTTGTTGATAATACAAATAAATTTTTTAAGCATATTTTTTTCTGTAAATTATTATTAATTTTTTCTGTTTCCCTACCATTCCTTAGCACACTAACAAATTTTCATCGAAATCCAGTAATTATTCGCCAATATATTGTAATTCTTACAAAAATAGTACTCAAAATTTTTAACTTTGACTCTTTGTTTTATACGCTTTTGTTTTACACAACTATTACAGAAATAATATTTAATAAAACGGGCTTTTAAGTATTTTACCTCCAAAAAATTACGATTATGTGATCGACAGCCGTTAGGTTACACCAAGAGTTCCGAAGTAAAAAATAAGACCAAAGTATGGTACGATCAAAGAAAATAGAGAAATATGGCATAGTAAAGTAAGGCCAGGCACTAATAATACCAATCTTATTTTAACCTTGATATAATTTTTGATTGTAAGTTTGCGCAGATGCCTAATGCCATAAAGTTTTTAGAAGTAAAACTACTGTAGTACTGTCAACATGATTTGCAATAACTCTAAATTATGGGTGCAAGCACTATTTAAATAAGGCCGGTATTAATAATACCCGAGCCTAATAAAGCAAATTGCAATAATTCTCTAACAGACCTTAAGTTCAAAAGGGTCTAAGTGCCAAAAATACCAAAAATTAGATTTTTGCCTTAAAAGGTTTTATATACAAAGCCTAATGATATTAAAAAGGTTCTATATGCCATAGATAAAAACCGACTTCCAAAAGGTAGGGATATTGATAGCGTATCCTATGTGTCAATATGGAGATTAATGAACGTTTTTCACTTATAACTTTTAAACACCTCAATGGCACAAAGACCCTTTTGAATTTTAATTTGAAATAGTTTCAGTACGACCTAAAACCGGCATAAATAAAGCAAGACACAACCTTATAAAGGGAGTCTCTATCCCACCATGCATCTGTGCAAGCTCAGATGTCAAAATAAGACCGGTATTATTAGTGCCTGGCCTTATTTCACTGCAATATTTCTCTATTAATAATAATATGACTAAACGTGGAATTCAGTTGTAGGTTCAACTTAACAAAACAGTTTGCTAAATAAAAATAGTTAAATATGACTCATAGTCCTCCTATGATAAAATACTGTACTGATTAGTTCAAAAGCGTTATTATCAAAATCTGAATCACTTCTAAATTTATGTACATACTTCGTTACTCTTTTATTTATCACATTATTAACACGATATAAATCTCTACTTATTTTATAACATTACATTTCCTATATTAGTATAGATATGGTTAAGTTTAATTATAAACTGTAAAATTTGATATTGAGTGGTACAAAATTTATAGAAATAAAGTAATTCTTTACAATATTTTGTTGTTTTGACTATTTTCAGGGCCAATATAAATAAATAACAAAATGATAAAAACATGATTACTCTTCTTGTTTGGGTATTAATAAATAGGAAGAATCAAAACAAATTTTTTACATCAATAGTTTGTTGCAGTACCGTTCCTGGGTCTTCTGTCGCCCCGTGGAAAAAAGGAATTGGCGCCACCCCCTTTCCCCCACTTGTGAAAAGTTATTGCCCGCAAAAACTTTGAAAAGCGAAAAAAGTCCTCACTTACACAATATAAGTAAGTAAATCCTTTATTGAGGTCTTTCACATTGATTTCAACTTTTTCTCTTCCCTAAATATTTTTGGAGATTAAAAAACCCTTCTTTAAGTCCTTTCTTTAAAAAAACCCGCTCTTCATTTGGGCAAAATGCCGCCCCGCGCCAACGTCCCTGCTGCATCCCCGCCAGGAACGGCCCTGCTGTGTTTGGATACAGACTGTAAAGAAATGATTGCCAAAGTGGTTTTTATCGACTCCCATGGGTCCACTGCTACCTGCAAGAATAATACTTGAGGACAGACTCTTCATTTTTGGGGGTGTTCAAACTATTTAGTCCTCAAAAACATTAATTTACATTTATATGGGGTGGTGCGTCGCCGAGCGGAATATGGGAAATCCCAAGTAAATTTTAAGGGGTTAGTTATAGGCTCCCTTATACATTTTACATAAAAAAGATAACTTATTGAAAAGACCAATCTGACAAAAAATTTTAATAAGCGAATCTTGAATTATCCAATTTAATGTAATTGCAAAATTACCAAATTTTCGGTTAAGGTGAAACCAAATAGACATCTGTAAAATAAATGTTGCCACTGGCATGAGAAAAAGTTTCAATAATTTAGTGACAGTCAGTATTTGAAAGAAAATTATGTATTATCAAAGACAATAATTGTGGTTTCACTATAAACTCCCAGAACAATGTTAAATTTTTGGTCATCAGTTTGGACACTGGCGTGGCTGAATTTATGAAGCGGTAAATTATACGTACTGTTTACGTGTTTACTCGATGAATACCCGCTTCTTAAATTCCACGAAGCGAGCGTCCAAGCTGATGACCAAAAATTTAGCATTGTTCTGGGTGTCTATAGTGAAACTACAATTGTCTTTGGTATTATTCTATCGACGAAAAAGTATCCATAATTTAGTGGCATTATGTGGGAAACAGTTTTAGAGTAGTACCTGAAATGTTTTTAGTTTATTTCCTCACCAAGCCCATTCCGTCCATTTAAACTGTTAAACATAATTCATGATTGGCTCATAATTTGTTTTTTATTTTATTTTATTTTTTTTGAAACTTGGCACGAGGGTTTGTTAGACTAATTTAAAAAAATTATCTTATATTTTTTCTGCAAAATGTAGGAGAGCCAGTAGGAAAACCAATTTTCATGGGTTTTCCCATGTTCCGCTAGGCGTCGCACCACCCCGTATATTTCATGTTAAATAAAAAGATAAACGGAAAGTTATTGGTGCGACCTCGGGTGCGACCTTCGATTAGGCAGTGGCTCCTACAACAGAGCCTATTAATTTTGCAAATATTTTTAAATTTTGGGTGTAATGTGGCACACGTCTAAAAGCTGTAAAACAGTGGATGTACTTTTAACTTTATTAACTTGCGAGGAGTAGCAAGAAAATACACTTAAGTTTTTACACTGCCCTATTAGGAAACTTTTAACTAAACTATAACCTGGTAAAATAAAGGGCCTAACTATAAGAATATTTTTTAAATAATTTTTAACGTTCCATTGTTAAAAATAATCTAAAATAAAGGTTAGAACTGTTTTAAAAATAATACAATTTTTATATTTTACTTTAACCCTAAAACATGTTTGAAATACTTATATGTTAAATAATAATTTTATTAAGTATCGGTGTAAAAATTTTGGATAAACAATTTTTATTGCCTGACTGACTGAAAAAGTTTAACTTATTTTAAGTACACAGTAAATACGGATAAATCAAAATAAGAAAGTTCATTTTAGGTCATAATCATAAAGATAATAATATAATTCTGCAATAGCGGTTAAACCTTTTATTTGTATTGATAAGAAAGGATATCAAGTTGCATTACATACACATAACATATTCATTTATACTTAAAAAATAATAATAAAAATAGGTCAACGGGTTTTAGGACCAGTCCAAACAAAGGACACAATTTAATAACAAGAAAATATGTTTTACAAAAAAAGGTAATGTGCTATTACTGAATAATTATTATTTAATGAATGTTAAGCTTAACCAAAAACATACAGGGTGTCCCAACTTCTGTACAAGATACTTAATTATTAATAAAAAGTATTTGTTTAGATATAGGTATTTTATTGTCAGAATATTATTAGTAATATTGTAAATATACAAGGTGTTTTTGCCCCTTTATTAAATTCTACATTAAACATGTATAATATACACTTTACGTCAATTATTTCTGATTTTTCCAATCTTAACAGCCTATTAATATAATACCCAATAACAGTAAAAAGTGAAGAGAGAAAATAACATTTTAATTCCAAATTCTTTAAAAGACTCTCCTACTACCAGAGTGACAAATAATATGATAACATGTTACATGATATTTAATTACCTTTTATTTTAAGAACTAGTATTAGACAGGTTAGCAATTTACTTTATTTTAAAAATTGAAAAAAATTGACGAATAGCTGGTTTTCAGGGGAAGTAAGTAAATATTTATCTAAAATAAAGCAAATTGCTAACCTGCCTTATACTAGTTCTTAAAATAAAAGGTAAATAAATATCATGTCACATGTTATCATATTATTTGTCTCTCCGGCAGTAAGAAAGTCTTTCAAAAAAAATTTGAAAAAAATAACCAAAATTTCTGACCTACTTACTGCCGCTACTGACTTCTTACAATAAATTGTAAATATTTACAAGCTATTATATTATTTGACACTCTGACAGATGACAAAATAAATTATTTAAAACCAAAATATTTTCTTTCCTTCCTTTTTACCGGTAAATTAATATGCTTTTGATATCTCAAAACCTACACTGAAAAAAATTATGCATATTTATAACGGAATTTTACTCCTTTGTGATGGTATTTTTATAAAAAAATGTTTAAAATGCCAAAATTACATTTACATTAATGTATTACTTGTAATAAGAAATTTTACACAAATGATTGTGGCTACATATAACCAATGGCTCAGTGACACAAAATTTTATTAGTGCACTGAAAAATTATGTATATTTACAACGGAATTTTACTCCTATGTGATGATATTTTTACACAAATAATATATAATGTGCCAAAATTACATTTTACTGCGTAAAAATACATTGACATTATTGTAATATTACTTTTGAATAAGAAATTTCACACATATGAATGTGGCTTTATATAACTAATGACCCAATGTGTAATTTAAAAAAATCAGTGTAGAAATAATTAAAATCTTTAGATACAGTGTGTTATACATGTAAAAATAAACTTTTTTTCTTTTTGTAACTTAAACAAGGGCAAAAAGGAAGTATAATTGATTGGTGATGGGATATAATTGGTTGACGTTACAAACTTACTGAAACAAAATAGGAACAAGCCGGTACTAGGCTAGGATTTTTTTTTTAATTAGCTAGCACAAAAAGTTAAATCTTTTAGGCTGAAAAAAGTAAAAATTAATTTAACTTAGACAAAAGCTTGTTGACTGATCAATCAGTTGCACATAATAAAGCAGATATTCTCCCAATAGACCAATTTCCTTGGTAAACAATTTTAACAGAGAAAGCAATAACAAACTCCCAGCTACGTGCAAGGCATAACGAGAAAAAACATAGTGTATATTGAAGGCCGAAATTAATATACAATGAAAGGAAAAGATTTAGAAAAAAACATTATTATGTTTACTAAATATACCGAATAACATTTAAGTAACTTAATTTATAAAAAGGTAGCCTATAAAACAGAAGTTGAAATTTATAATGTAGCTGTACAAAATTTAATAACATGGTACTGCTTAATTCATATCAATAATTGGCAAGTAAAATAACCCTAAGAGGCTAAAAAGGCGACAAAAATTTTATCATTGCTAACTATAAATATTAAAAGTACAAATTATTGCGTTTTATAGGCTAACTGCCGACTTCAGATATTCGTAGTCTCTTCTGAAATCAATCAATAGCCTAGTTTAAACCGCAAAGACCAATTAGGTCCATGGACCAACCCCAAGACTTATTTTTAATAGTTTATTAGTGTTTACACCAATTTAGTTTATGGATAAATTTAATTCGGGTTTAATCCTAGTACCAAAATTAACTATCTATCTATCAATCTGGCTATCTATGTAACGGAATCTTTGAGCCTAATTTTAACCAACTTCCAGCTATTCGATTTCTTTGAAACTTTGCACACTTATTAATGACCCATGACAATGCAATAATCTGCAAAAAGTATCCCGTTATCTTGTTTTTAATCGCCAGGAAAAAAAAATTCCATTATATTATAAAAACAACACCTGGGTTGCCATCTGTTGGCAATATTTCAAACTTTGCCACTCAATGGAGAAGAAATTTTTTAGTGGGTTGCCATCTGTTGGCAACATTCCAAACTTTTGACTGGGTTGCCATCTGTTGGCAACATTTCAAACTTTGCTACTAAATGGAGAAGAAATTTTTTAGTGGGTTGCAATCTGTTGGAAACATTACAAACTTTGCTACTCTTGTTCACTAAAAATTTTTTCGCCATTTTGTCAAGAGTAGCAAAAACTAAAAATGAAAAATAATTAATAGTTTAAAAAACTAAAAAACACGCTTTTATATGCAACCGAACTAAAAATTAGAAAATAATTTTTCATTAAAAAAAATATTGTCATTTCATAGTAAAAAGCGTGGGGTGTTTAATATATTAAATGTTATAATTATTATATTTGCCAATATCTATGATGGAAAAGTTATGAAAAAATAGTAAAATGCACCCTACGCTTTTTACTATGAAATGACAATATTTTTTTAATGAAAAATTATTTTCTAATTTTTAGTTCGGTTGCATATAAAAGCGTGTTTTTTTAGTTTTTTAAACACAATTTTAGTAATACATTCCATATGTGTGAGTATTTGCAATTTATTGTGTCTGGAGAATTTTCCGATAAATCAAAAAAATGTTGTCGTATTTTTAAAATATAAATTGCACATATTAATTTTGTTACTTATCGTATTTTCTTTTATAAAATATGTTTGGGTCTTGTTAAAATAGGTGGCACCAGGTGACTTGCGCCCTTGTGCAAAAAATATTGGTCGCCACTATCATAGAATGTCTTTTGGTACATTGAGGTATTTACATTTTTAAAGACAAAAAAGGATCCCACTTACAAATTACATTGTTGTCTCCTTAATTCAACATTGCGTTTTTCTTCTTATATATTTTTGAAGAGCAAGAAAAAGGTTCCCACGTTCAAATTACATTAAAAAAAAGTATTTTCTTAAATTATTCAGTTTTAATTATGAAAAAATTAATAAGCTTAAATACGCTCTGATAGGACCAAAATGTCATTTTTACGTTTGGAATTTAAGCCATATGTTATAATCTCCCACCGAGGCCATTATGCTCTTAAGTAGTGAGTGGGTTTTCTGTGTTTTTTTAATTTTAAAAAAACTGAACCTTAATATGTCAATATTACTTAATAGAACCTAACTTGCAACAATTTAAAAAAGGAAAAATATACTACTTATTAAAAAATTCCAACACTTAAAAATAATTTATCAAATTTAATCAAAAGAAATAAACATATTTAAGTGCAGTAGCAATACGAAAAATGATAATATTTTCAAAAGTGAAATTCTATAGTGCCTTTGTGTAAATCCCGATTCTGCTTAAGGAAATTTGCAACATCGGGTCAGAAGGCATTTCCTATAGAACTACATGTCGCTCATATTGTATGATTTTATGATACCTATAAGGAGCCATATGCATTGGTAGTAGATCTTCTCTAGTTTTCATCCAAGAATCTGTAACGGCACGCGTTACATAAAGAAGTAGTGTTAAGATCAACTGGTATATTCTAAGTCCAAGGCTACAATAACACCCTTTTTTAACAGATACATACTAAGCTGTCATTACTTAGGTATATCAAATATTATTGAATATAAAGCAAGATTTTTTAAAGTTTAATACATTAGGTTTGTTCGTAGAGAAGAAATCCCAAACTGATGATCAAAAATCCCCTGTTCGCAGACGTTTAATTTTTCTTTGAGGACTAATTTTTAACCGTCAAAATAATCCGCTGATTTTAAAGAAATTTTTAGTTGGAGACATGCGCAATGACCATTACGGCTGTGTTTTTAAATATTACATGATTGTTCGTTCATAGTTACAAATTTAACAGTTCAGCCAGTTTATTGTGTTTTCGGTCTTTGGTTTTAGTAGTTATTTTAATTTGTGGTTGCTTTAAAAACATTTTAAAAAGTATTTATACAAAATTTAGTTTAAAACTAAGCTGTTGTTTCTGTAGGAAAACTGCCCTAGAATGGACCCCCTCTGGGTTTATTTTCTTTAATAACTGCATTTCACATATTTTTAAAATTTTGGGAAGGCGTATGTCTAGTTGGCATTTTCCGACATGCCGTTCGCAGAGTTAAAAATTTCAAACTAATCAGAATATTATTTCTTACCAATCATGCGCATTAGAAAATTGGAAATTGGTTGAAAATTTTGTTCTGCGTTTTCTAGGTACAATTTTTATAACTATTAGCAGGTAAGATATATGAGGTTATTGACACTAAAAATCGGACTGGTTAGATATTTAGGACTCACCAGAACCAGAAATATATTACGTTTTAAATAAGTACAACCTTTTCAAGTTATATAAATATGCCCGGTCTACAGACTTAAACCTGAATATGAGAAACAATAAACAACTGGTTTTCTTGAAATACTACCTCGGTGTTACCTTATACCAGAGCCCGAGGTATAATATTGTTTCAAGGTTTCCCTTGAGGTTCTCTCCTGGCTGATTCATGAATGCATTCTCACATTTTCAGTGTATTTTATTAGTTGCAACTGCAGTAACTTAAACACAAATTAATTATTGTATTCTTTTTTACAAACCAGTTATTCACTGTAGGTTCATTTTTCTTTCTTGCCTATTAAATTAAAATTAATGTACAGGGTTGGTCTGTAAATTTGGACAGAGTCTATCTTATTTATTACACAATGTGAAAAGAAACTTTAAATACAAGAATTTTAGACAATTATCCAAACCGTCAAAAATATATTTTTGCAGGTTCAGAGTGAGCCAAAAATGTTTGAAGAAGAAAATTTTCTTTCTTTTAAATAAGAAACCCTGCATATTTTCAAAAAACTAAATGGATCTTTTTCTTTTGAATTTAAAAATATAAGATTTGTTTACAACTGTTTTAGTCGTTTTTGAAATATTTGCGTTTATATAATTTGTAGATTAGTTAGAATTAAGTTGCAAAAATTCACAAATGTTAAATGTGATCTCTGTTATTTTCAACACATTTTCTGTAATCGTCATCTAGTTTCAACAAAGCATTGCAAATAAACTCAGGATGTTCTTCATTCAACGAATCGACAGTTCCTTGGATTCTTTCTTCTAAGTCCTTTAAATTTTGACTCCTCTCTTTATAACCTTCATTCTTCAGATAGCTCCATAGACAATTATCTAAAGGAATCAGGGTAGGGCTATTTGGTGACCAGTGAATGGTCCCGTGAGTTCCAATCCACTCGGTAAAACGATTAGTTAAAAATTGGATAATGTTATGAGGCGGCTGGACGTCCTAATGCCAAATAATATTTATAACTTCCCTGAGAGGAAGTTCATTTAACAAACCTTTAATTTCATTGTTTAGAAACTGTAAGTATCTATTTCGAGTTAATGGGCCTTTAAATATAATCCGGCCAATTATTCGGATCTTAAAAATACCACACCAAACATTTATTGACAAATGACCCTGATTTTTAATTGCAACATAAGAGTGGGGGTTCTCTGATGCCCACATATAAGTGTTTCGTCGGTTGTATACCCCTGCTATTATAAACGTTGCTTCATCGGTTCAGAAAATCATGCTTCACATTTTTCCTAACTAACATCATTACAATATGATAGTCTGTCAATTTTTGTACCGGCAACATTTTATGTGGGGATATCCATATTTATGTAATACTGTTTGAATCTTTTTTGTAGATTTTTCAAAGGATTTACTAGCATCGACAGTAGATAAATTTGAATTTTCTAGAAGAAAAATATTAACGGTTTTATAAATCAGATAAAAATGATTGAAGAGTCCTTTACCACCTTAAAAATACAATAAAATTTAAGGTTCTTCATCTTCATTCACGAAAGCTGTGCGCTTTTTCTTTGAAAGCTTTTGCGTTCCCTCAAAGTCTTTTCGGTATAAAAGTGGACCTTACAGAAACTGGTATTTCGAGATGAATGCGCTGATATTCCGTTTGCGCTTGAGCAACATTATTGTCATTCTTGTAAAACAACCGAACTATTTCCAACATTTTTTCTTCCTTATAACCCATCTTACTGATGCAATAAAAAAAATGGGAGCAGAATAAATAATAATTGTTATTACAATAAATAGCGTTCGGAGCATTGGTTTATTCATGGCAACTGCGATTTGGTACCTACCACGATGTATATTTAAATTATATACGGATCAACCCTGTACCTACATATTTAATACAGTATTTTGCGTTTAAAATAAAAGAAATAAATACACTGGCAAGAAAAAAATTTAGGTCATTCACAGTGAATGAATGTTTTGTTACTAATAGAGTTAAAAAGATATCTATTTAATTAATAAAAAATGCTAAGCTAGTTGTTTAAAACTTGATTTAGTCATTTGGAACAAACGAATAAATTGGGTTCGACATATTGGCCAATTAAAAAAAAAAAATATTACCAGACATAAACAACATTTACACTGTTATAGTGTAATGTAGTTAAATTTTATTTGTAGCTATTTATATTTCTATAAATTATTGGTAAACCAATTTTGTTAGTGTTATTTTTGGAATACAGTCACAGATGACTAAGAATTTTTTATTTTGTTTCAGATATGTGTAGTCAAAAGAGATAAATGGAGTTTGCCAGGGATATAATATAGGTAAGTACTGCTGACGTCTTGGATTTTTAGCATATCATTTTTGTAGTTACGGTTACTTTAGCGATTATTATCTAAGCCAAGAAAAGTACATACTTTAATTGTTAGAGGTTAATTGATTAATGTACTAATTAATTCGAGGTCATATTTTCCCAATGTGTTTATATTTAAAAAATGCCGATTTTGATTAAACCGCAATATATTGTAGTACATCAAACAAATAAACACTCTAAAGGGGTGAAATGGACCCGTAAAATTCACCCTTTAATTTTTATTTCTTTTTAAATACCATGAAAAAAAACAAGTAGGGGCTGACGTTTTGATAAATAGAGTTATGGTTTGAATTCGTTCTCAAGATATTTGAAAAAAAACAACTTTAAGGGTGGATTTCAGGGATACATTTTACCCCTTAAATGAGGCGCGTTTGTGGCTGCTTCGGTTGTATCGGCAAGCGTCGATCTCCGGAGTTAAGCAGTGGAATGCGCGCCCATAATTTGGATGGGTGTCCGGCGACAGCGGTGTTTTGGGCAACGGCACACGGTGTTCTGCTCGGGGATGCGGACCGAGCAACAACCATCCAAGTTATGGAATGAATGGTGTGTGAATGAGAAGGAGTAGGGGTCAAGGTACAATAAGCCTTCAGGCTGCAGTGCACCACCTAGGGGGCGGTCGTCGGACCTGGGTGGGATGACCCCGAAAGGGTGAAAAAAAACCCTTAAATGCCGATAAAAATACTTGTATCTTATTTTTTAAAGTAAGTACTGCAACATACTGCAGTTTTATTAAAATAGGCGAATTACACCTGGTAGAGTTTTTTGTGAGATATTTATATACTTCATTTAACTAGTTATTAGGTTTTTCGTGTTATTATGTACATATGTGACCACAAATCAATGTTAAAATATATAATATTTGGGTAATAGCATATCTTATTTTATATTTTTGGCCAGTATCAATTAAGAAAAACACCTAAACAAAAAATGTGTCGGTAACCCCTAAGTATTCATTGTCAATATAAAGTGCCCAAGGTAGACTTACATTTATTATATTTTTTCCATTATCATAATCTCAAAATCGCTTCCCATAACCTTAGTATGATTTATTAACTTTCTAATTTCATTTTTTCAAATGTCTTTTTTATCTTACATCACAATGTTTTGTTCATTTTAAAAATGGCAGACATTACCTTTGAAGAAAACCAACTACGGCCATTGGTTAATTCGTTAATACTTAATAATATATCTACCAGATGTTCTTAGCACGCATTCATAGGAAAAGAACTGCATTCAACATGTTTATTATAAGATATTACAGATAAGATATTGTACGACATACTGAAACAGCTGGGAAAAATGACATAATATAATATCTTTATTGTTATGAAATTTAATTTAAATATATTGCTTTAAAATTCCCTCTTGAATTTAATGAGATAATATGCAATTATTAAACATTTAATTTAGACATAATGGAGCGCAAAATCACACATTTGCATTTGGCTAGTGGCCAACATGTGAATGATAATAATCATTTGTAACTCTTGCATTTAGAACCAGAAAGATATAAGTGTAAAATAGTTAAAAACAGGTTTAATTAACTAATAAAGTTAACAATTAAAGGGTTTTTTCAAAAACAGCCAATATTAAATTTTTAATATTTCAGGATATCAAAAAAACTTTATTTAATCAAACCTACATATATAGCTAACTCTGTATTACTTTTTTATTATGTTCCTAAAAATATATACGTGTTTTGCAAATTTAGAGATATATTTGAAGGATCTATAATCATCAGTTTTTTTTTATTAGGAATAAAAAACTTGACATTGGCACCATATTCAGAATGACATTAGTTGTTTTTTTTAAACCTTTTAATTTATAAGTTACCATTTTGTACCTCGTATGTTACTTTACTGCATCAAGGCTTCAACTCCAATCATAAGCCACCAAAGAAATATTTTTTTATTTCGAAATTATCAAGAACAACGAAGGCAAATTCTTAAATCACTCAAAAGAGACAAAATGTCCTCAGTTACAAATTTAAATTAAAATATTTTTTTAAGTTACAGTGAAATATAGACATAGGTACTTGTCAATGTAAGGATTCTAAAACGATTGCATGTAACTGCCCAAAAAATACAGAGTAAACTCTCATACTTTATTACTTACTACTACTGTTCCAAAAGAAATGTTCTTTTCAACCAAAGTATTTTTTCTTAAGAAAATTTATTAATAAAGTTATAAATCGTTGCAGAATCGTTACATTGACAGGTACTGCCTCCAATATTTCATTATTTTTTAAAAATGATTTCAATTAAGATTTGTAACTCAGGCCATTTTGTCTTCTGGAGTGGTTTAAAAATTTGGCATCGTTGTTCCTAATATTTTCGAAATAAAAAAATAATCCTTTGGTGGCTTATGATTGGAATTAAAGCCTTGATCTAAACAGTTTTTAATTTCTTCTTAACCCACAAAAAATATTTGATAACATATTTGTATGTTGGTAACTGTGAATCATTAAAATCACTAGAAAAACCAATAATGTTATCGGAAATGTTAACTTTTTTAAAAAAATTCCAGTGCCACCCTGATTTTTATATCAAAAAAATACTCGAAAAAATATGAAGTCTTAGTGTCAGGGAAAAAAAATATTTTAAGCTTCCAACCTTTGTTTTTTATTATATAGTTTTAAGCAAGATAACATCATAATTAGCTTTCATATATATGATTTATTAAAAAAGACGTAAAACTAGCTTCCATTTTCTCGTTTAACCAGATATGATTCAACGCCTAACGATTTTACGCTGTATACATTAATCATAATTTGTAAGTAGCGCAAAACCCTGTTTTGTCAACCCATTGAACTAGAAAAAACTTGCTGAAACATCAAAACAGGAAAAAGTGACGACACTTTGGATGGCGCCACAGATTTATCAGCTTTTTTAATGTGTAAGTGCATAATTACATTTCTAGGAAACTTAATTAAAAAATACTTTTCTATAATTGCCACAGATTTTGTCACGTCTTTCATATCTTTGTTGGCTTAAGTCGTTAGACATTACTCAATAATTTCTGAAGTAAATAACCGCATAAGAACAAAGGTTTTAACGGACTTTATGTACTTAGGAACACATTGACTTTCTTATCTGAATATAAACATACCTTTGTCACGCTTTGTTTTATTAGAACGTTAAATCTTATTGTATATAAGGTAAGACAAATAAAATTCTTAATTCAAAAACATAATATTAAAGCATCTTAAATCAAATGAAAAGCATTTTAATTATTATTATTTTTGTTCACTTTGAAAATGTTACTGTCAGTTTAAGCTATTAATTGCAATTTAACCTTTAACACGAAACCTGCCACCGTGATTAATTTTAATTACTGTACTTTAATAATTTATGTTTTCGTTAAACCCCAAAAACTTTTATCATAGTTTAGTTTATACCTGGTGTATATATGCCATACTATTTTTAAGTAACTCCAAGGAAAAAATCTTTGGTTATAAGATACAGGGTGTTAAACTTTTTAACAAACTTTAAATTTTTAAAAACATTCTGTTAAGTAAAATTTATTGTTAAATATAAACTTTATTTATTTAGTATTTGTTGTTTTTGTTTCATGTTATTTGCTTATAAGACATTCTTAAACAATTTTTTTAAACGAAAAACTTTGTTACCTATGCTTTTGGTCACAAGCGTAGCTAGGCGTAGGTAGTGTAGGCGGCCGCCTACGGCCTGGCGCCTTTGAGGTCCTCGCGGATAGAATGCCTTGCAGTTAAAGATATGAAATGTAAGACATAAGACATTAACGTTCTTCTTTAATAAATATATCTATAAATTTTTATTTTACACGATTGAAATAACTTCACCCAACCTAAATACTTTTAAAATTAGAAATCCCATTTTTAGACGTAAGTTTATGTGAAATTTGAAGTCACTCTGAAATATCTTTTCACCATCATGCCAAACCACTGCAGTTACTGCTATAAAGGCTAACTATTGTTTTTTATACTAACCATTAGTTTTGTTTTCTGCTAAAAGTAACTTAATTGCTTGTTACTTTTTGGTTATAAACAATTAAGTTTTGTGTTAAAAATATGTATATAAAATGCATGTTTACCCAACTTATTATCAAAGTAATATTTTGTGCTGCCCTTTGATTAAAATACATATAATTCATTTTTTATTGTGTTACATGTGTCTTTGTTTAATTTGTTTTCAATGGCAGTCTACATCTACCGGATTAACTAAAAAACTTAATACATAGGCAATGTGAGGAAAAGAGATAGTCTAAGTACCCGCATGTCAACATTTTGGATTGGATGAGTAATATATATCCTTTGTTGTTGCTTTACTGGCCGATATCCCAATTCCTATTTGCTTAACCAGTATATAGTAGTTAGCTATTGACTTATCAATATCTTTTGTAAGAGTTTAATTTTAACAAAATGTTTTTCATAGCCGTGATAGATAATTTAGTTTTATCACATGTGTTCATGAATCTAATGGTTCATGCTTTCTATTTTTTGTACTGATTTTTATGTACGAACAATAGACTAGACCAGAAAAATTAACTTTTTTTTTGAAAAATATATCGTAAATATTTTTCAGTCTGACAAAAAAATATTGTGAAGGTTTGAGCCCTTAATATTATTGTTTAGAGGTCTATCTTCTTTAATTTAGGTTTTTGTACTTTCATTTTTGCGTGAAAGCTGCCTAACTATCGAGGTCAAAAAATTATCTGCATATATACCTTTAGAATGAATAATGAAGCTTTGAACATTGATATTTTTTGGATTTATCTTTTTTATTTTAAAATTTTGTAACAAACGAAAAAATAAAGATGTAGGAAAAACAATATAGATTTATAAACAGAATTTAATGCTCTAGAAAAAGGTATCTTAACGTTTTAATACAAACTCATTATTTTAAAAGTTATTCACAATTTAAGGTAGTTCTACCGATACCACAAAAGTCAAATGAGTGCTTAAGGTAATTTCAGTACCGTGGTATTTATATTTGGCAACGCTGCTTAAAAACATTATAAATCATACGCAAAATCTACTGCACAAGCATCTTTAAACAAGTTATAGGTTTTAAATTGTTATGTTTATTTACTAATAAAATCTCTAACCACCCTTATCATATCACCAAAAAATATATTTTATTAAAAAAGCAAAACAGTCACTGAACAAAATTATAACACATTTGTAAAACACGGTCAAGTAGCATATAAATTTAAGGATAAACATGAAAAGTTTCTGTCAATTAACGTAACTATTGATACATCGAATTATTGTCGTCCAATTGTTCACTTAAAAACACTCGGAAAAAATATGTTTTCTTATTATTGCGGATATTTCTTTTCACTCATTTGATCTTGTAACCAAAAAACGTATTGGACTGGCGTCATTTTTTTATGTCACATATACCGTATTCGATAAACTTTTTCGGGCGCAGCATAATCTTTCGGCGGCGTTGCCACATGTCAATCACATAGCATATTTTTCTTAATTATTTATTAATTACTCCTATTACAAGCTCTGAGGGTAGGATTTTAATTAGCCAAAACGTTTAGAATTGTTTGTTCTTCCGTTGATACAACTTTCATTGAAATCTGAACATCAGTTTTTGTGCAGTAAAACAAAATCTGCGATTTTCCATAAGGATCAATGTTAAAAGCAATTATTTTATAATATGTATAACTTTTTTAAGATCTCTGTAGTCCTTTAAAAATTTAACTGGTTGATATTCTTATTATAAAGTACCAGTATGCTAAGTTTCATAATTTCTGAACATTAATTCTTACACCGGTAGTACTACCTTAAGTTAAAGGAAAAAATATATTATTGTTTTCTTCGTTGGTGAACTATTTTTTTTACTCAGTGAAACAAATTTATAAATTACATTATCGAAAATAATAACTTTATTATTATTATCCAAATTTCATTATATATTCAATCCTATTGTGTGTTATTAGCTATTTGTTGTCTTAGAGTAAGTAAATCTAGGTTTTCGTATTAAAAATAGCTATCAACCAAAAATAAGTTTGGATATACTATTATGAAATTTAGATATTACACGAGATAAGATTAATAAAATAATGATTTTTGATGATGTAATTTATTAGTTCTGTTAGGTTAGTTTGTTTCACTGTTTGTGAGTAAAATATATTGGTTTAACAAGGAAGAAAACAATAATTAAATATTTTCTTTAATTTAAATTGTAAATAACTTTTGAAAAAAGGATCTTATATAAAAACGTTGAGACCCCTTTTCTGTAAAGCAATAAAATTCCTTTAAAAATCTATGTTGTTTTTATTTAAGTTACAAAATTCCAAAATCAAAGAGCTAAATCTTAAAAATATATTAATGCTTAAAGCTTGATTATTCGAAAACGGTTCGTCTGGTAGAAATTATTTTTAGACAATTTAATTTTCTAAAGGGAATTGTGCAAATATTTTTTACCTAAATAGGTAGCTTTGACGCAAAAATAAAAATATAAATTAAATAAAAAATCCAAATTAAAATAGAGAGACTTTTAAATATGCTTATTAAGGGCTTAAACTTTTACGATAATTTCCTTTTGTCACCTTAAACAATATTTTCGACATAATTATTTAAAAAGTCGATTTTTTTGATTCCGTCTAACAAACAATATTTTATTTAGCTGTATTGTTGAATTTTAGTTCATTATTCCTGTGTCATTGCCACTAATCTTCTATTTTTTAATAAATGCCGACAAGCGTTTAATTTTGTGATGAAAATTTGGGTCCTAAAAATTTTATTATGGATTAAAATTGATATAGGTATAAAAAAATGTAATTAGTAATTACCCAACAAATTAAACTCCAGTGGATTCTTTACACCAAAACAATTTTAAAACACCAATTTATTCAACTTTTAATTTAAATAATAATCAGGATTTCTCATTTCCCATATTTTGGTATTAAATATTATTGGTCACTAAAAATTCAAAGCGGGATAAAAGATATTAGGATTTAACAAGTTGCGTTGAACTAAACTGGATGTTTGGACATACAAAATTCTTTAAAAAGATTAAACATATGCCCTTGGTAAACCAAAAATAAAATAAACATTAGTAATAGGTCAATATCCTCTTCCTATACACATGTCTATTTCTGGAATATGAGCTCTTGAACATACCTTTTTAATGCAAGTTCTTAGAAACATTTTTTAGTGTAAAACTTTACCCATTATCTTAAGAATCTTTAGCAATTTTTGTTATAAATTGAGATTTAAAAACAGTACAGGTTATTTAAAAGTTCTGCATGCCATGTTGTGAAAGAAATTATATGAAATAATTAAATTTTTTAACCAATTTATTTTTCACATAAAAATTGTTGCGACCGGCAGGCCCATACGCAGAAATGGATTAGGGGGCAAACCGCCAAAAAGGGCAATAATGCTCTATTTCCACCCCTTTACCGAAAAAGTCTATTTACACCTCTCATTAGGGGACAATTGCCCACCCCCTGCGTACGGCTAAGGCGACTGGTTATTTCGTTCTTTCACCTCATCAATTAGCAATATGTGAATTTATTTTCCGCTTTTCGTTTATTAAAATAAGTTTTAATAAACCTATTTTAATAAGCAGAATTCTTTTGATACCATTTCCAGAATTAGCCAGTCTATTAAAACTCCAAAATGTATGTTATTTTTAAGTGTTTTAATTTTGTTCTTGTGGACCAGAGTTTTAAAATGTTGAATTTTTCTTAAAAAATCAATTATTTACCAATTTTCGAATTTCTAGTTCCTATTAAAGACTAAACCAGAATAACGAAAATTTGTTCCTGCTTAGCTGCACAGATTGACAGCGGATTGTAACACAATAGGTTTGTTCCAGCAGGCTGTCAGAAATGTTTGCAACTGTTCGGATTTTGCGCACGTCAAATTTGTCGTTCCAGCAGTGCCATGTTTGTAACATTATACAATTGTTTTTTGGTCCAGCAGTACTTTTAAGTTGTTGGAAACATATTGGAAACTGTTTAAAAAGTTTGCAAATATTCTTCAAACATTACTGACAAATTTTTTACATAACCTTTCTTGTATTGACGTATAAGCAGTATGCACGCCAATGCACGCCTTGTTTATTTTTCGTTCCAGCAGAAAACTTTTTCCAACATTTTTGACTAATGTTTGTAACAATTTCTGCGTTTTACGATTGTTGCTAACATGTTTCCAACATTCTGCTGGAACAAACCTAATAACTCGAAGAAAGAAAGTAAATACGGTCAGTGCGCGTCTATTACGGACAGGTTGTAAATTTTTAACTTAACTTGAAATTATAATAAAAAATATTATTCAACTTGAGTTTAAGCTTTATAAATGCGATGTGCTTGTTGTGTAGATTACGGTTAAATTATATGTGACAATATTTTTTACCATTTCCTTGACAAATATACACGTTGTGCACTTTAGAAGATTAACGGACAATTTTCACCAATGCGTGGAAAAATGACGGTCTAAGAACCGTTTTACACACACGAGAATTATTCGAAAATTTGTACCAAAATTGTTCCGAAAATTTTCACAATAATAATTTTATGTATTACACGTTCTGAGAATTACAACAAAAATTTTCGCTTTAAAACTATTATTAAAGTAGTCTATCATTTTATACCATAATCAGGAAGAGACGCGAAAATCGGCGCGAAACTATTTTGAAGGCCAGTAATGTCATTTGGCGTTGAAGATTCGTAGATTAAAGAAAGAAAAAATAACTATTGCAAAACCTACTAGTAACAAATTGCCAAGCTTATCCATATGTATCAAAATATAAATAACTAGAACAACTTTTTTTATTTAATTATTTTAACCTTTTTGG
Organism: Listronotus bonariensis; assembly: GCA_014170235.1. Lineage (NCBI taxonomy): Eukaryota > Metazoa > Arthropoda > Insecta > Coleoptera > Curculionidae > Listronotus > Listronotus bonariensis. The sequence goes on from JACEGR010004335.1 coordinate 24,598, forward strand.
GTTATGTCAAAATTAGTCTTTTAAGAGGGTTTTACATTAAATTTGGTGTTAGAATACTTAGGGCATTAACCAACTAAGAGGCACCTTGCTGATTTGCCTTGAACAGCTTGCGTGATAAAGAAAAATGCTACTCAAATGAAGCGAATTAATCATAACTTAAAGACAACAACGTCAGTTTATCAATAACAAATTTTAAAGACGTATTTTACAATAAAATACCGAAAAATAAATTTTATTCAATTATAAACAAATAAACAGAAATAAATGCACTATTACAAAAATCATACGATAATAATAAAGAAAATTTTGAGTATTAATTTTCACACTTCTATAAATTTCACTTCAGAATTTGCCCCATCTGTAAAACGAACCTAAGCAACAACAAAGCAAGACCGATAAGTTATCCCATCAGGAAATGCCGGTATTTTTTATCTGAGGCCCATCTGCTAATATTCAACACACAGAAATGCAATTAGATGTATGGAGCTGGTACATCGTGTACCGGTATGGAAACAGAACGTCCAACCATAGGGAATGCATGCATTTAATCGTTTCCAATACTCTGCTATGTGCAGACAATTTACTTCTGCAACAAGCGCGCCGATTCGCTCCAAACGAGATTAGGGGCTGCCGGCGCACAGCTTCCATCTTTCGTCGAACGGCGACAAGGCTCGAGCACACCCCACCTCCACGTTTAACATACTGTGTAATTTCCTAGCTTGTCTTCATTATCAGTATAAATACAGGGTGTCTCTAAAAGGTGCAGAAAAAAATGATACTACAAATTTCTAAGGCTAAAATATGACGATTTAACCCAACTTACGTTCAAAAATGAATAATTTCGGATACCAGGTGTGAAAAATGTAGTTGGGTTTTGGTTCATTATAAATAATTTTGTCAATAAAAGGTGTATTGCCACAATATTCGACAAGGGAAGGTTTTGGGATGTGAGACATTAAAATCTGCTATTAATTTTATTGTATCTAGAAGGCAACATCAGCGATATCTTGCACAAAATAAAAACCGAGTAACTTTTTGAGTCACCCTCAAACCTCACCTAACTTTTAAATAAAAATTCTTATTCTTTAATATATTTTACATAGAAATAGGTGTGCTTGGTAAAGGTTGATTTAAACAGCCGTTTTTGAGATATCTGGATTAAAAAAAAAATCACTTTCTGTATGGCCAGGTGTAAGTCATACAATGTGTTTTTTACCTTTTAGACGCTAATCCGCAGAGTGCATGCTTAGTTGTTTTTTTTTAAGTTTAAATAATCATATGCCTGAATGTCTTAACATTTGAGATACAAAGTATTAAAATGCTTTTTTTAAATGTTACTAACCCATATTTCAAAAGTTAAGTCATTCAGGACAGAGGTTTATTTAAACTTTTCTACGTTAAATCACCTGAGGATTTATACTCTAAAAGATTAGCACCTTATTCTGAAACACACTCAATGACTTAGACCTGGCCATACAAGTAGTGATTTTTTAAAATTCAGTTATCTCAAAAACTGCTGCTCAAATCAACTTTTACCAAGTATACCTTTTTTATGTAAAATATTTTAAAAAATTAAATTTTTTAAAGTTACATACAGCGTGGCTCAGAAATGTTATTGCATTCCTAATTTGTTCTATATACCGCTGGTGGACTAAACCAGAATAACGAAAATTTGTTCTTGCTTAGCTGCACAGATTGACAGCGGATTGTAACACAATAGGTTTGTTCCAGCAGGCTGTCAGAAATGTTTGCAACTGTTCGGATTTTGCGCACGTCAAATTTGTCGTTCCAGCAGTGCCATGTTTGTAACATTATACAATTGTTTTTTGTTTCAGCAGTACTTTTAAGATGTTGGAAACATATCGGAAACTGTTTAAAAAGTTTGCAAATATTCTTCAAACATAACTGACAAATTTTTTACATAACCTTTCTTGTATTGACGTATAAGCAGTATGCACGCCAGCACGCCTTGTTTATTTTTCGTTCCAGCAGAAAACTTTTTCCAACATTTTTGACTAATGTTTGTAACAATTTTCGCGTTTTACGATTGTTGCTAACATGTTTCCAACATTCTGCTGGAACAAACCTAATAACTCGAAGAAAGAAAGTAAATACGTTCAGTGCGCGTCTATTACGGACAGGTTGTAAATTTTTAACTTAAGTTGAAATTATAATAAAAAATATTATTCAACTTGAGTTTAAGCTTTATAAATGCGATGTGCTTGTTGTGTAGATTACGGTTAAATTATATGTGACAATATTTTTTACCATTTCCTTGACAAATATACACGTTGTGCACTTTAGTAGGCCCCTCTAGAGGTTACATTAAAATTTAGAGCAGATTCTAATTTCTCACCTCCCAATATCTTTCCCAGCCGAATATTGTGACAATACATTAAATATTAAAAAAATATATTTATAAAGAACTAAAAACAGAATGAATTTATAATCCCCAGTTTTTTTCTTTTTTTTTTTTTGACAAAGGTAAGTTGGGTTGAATGAATTTAAACGAAACTGGTATTTAGCTAGACCTGCACAATATGCACAATACGTATTTTAACTAAAACTTAAGTTTAACTGTAAGTTGAAGTTTAAACGGCATTTATACAACCGGACCTAAATCGCTAAAGCTTAAGCAATGTAGCCGTAAAGGCGTAAAGCAAACTTAGAGCGGTAAAATCTATTTTAATTTATTTCATTCCACGGTGCGATAAATTATAACAAATATTTGGCATGTCAAAAGACTGATATGAAAGGTAATGCGATAGACAGGGTGTTACAGAAAGTTGTTAAAAATATCAAAGGGCACAGTGTAAGCCAAATTAAACTTTTTAGCTAATAATAACTTTTTATTTGTTGCAATCATCTTTTTCATTTTTGAGGGGCTAATAGGTAGATATGTTTTCTTTTGGTTTGCCAATTTTGGTCAAATAGATTTAAACTGGACTGGACTTACGGGACTTTTTCCAAAATGATGCATTAAACTCTGTTGCAAAAATAAAATATTAAATTAGGCAAATACGTTTATTTTTAATTAATTAATTTACTGTTAAGTTTGGTCAACATCCAACTCAGTAACCATGGTAATCTCACATTTTTTATTTTCAAAGAACACTAAAAAAGTTCTTTTTAAAATCAAGAGAAATACATGCTTTATGGGGAGCATTATTTATCAAAAATAATTATAACTCGTAAAACCTAAAATTGTTGATTCGCTTTTACTGAATAATTTCCCATAGATTGTCTACAAAAAAAACGTATTAGCTTAATTATAGCTAAATCAGGTTTCTTTTACAACGAGGTTTAATACAGCATTTTGAAAAAAGTCCCGTAAGTCCAGTCCTGTCTTTATCTATTTAACCAACATTAATAAAACCTAAAGAAAACATATCTGCCTATTAGCCCTTCAAAAATGAAAAAGATAGGCGCAATACATAAAAAGTTATTATTAGTTAAAAAGTGTACAAGATTAATTTGGCCCACCCTGTGCAATTGAAAATGTAAAAGAGTTTATATAAACATTATATGTACAAAAATGCTTAGTTTTTATGAACCTGGGTAACTGAATGTGAAAAATATTATTCAGTTTTAAGTTTAGATCAAATGCTGTAAATGGCTTTGTGCTGGTTGGTATAAATGTGACTTTTATTGATTCATTGCATGTACCAAAACTCATTTTAATATATCAAAGGGTTTTTTAAATAAATTTTAAATAAAATAATAAAGAGTGAAAATTTTAGTCACCCAATAACATGAATATGCAGCCTTTTCGGAATCACTATTTTACGAACTTTGTTTCACAATTTTAAATGTAAAATATTTAAATAATTTTTCCAACAATTTTGTAACACCCTATGTAGTTAAAATAATAGTTATTAAATCAAATTTATTTTGACTTATTTTAATCGCAAATACTTTTAATAAAAATCAAGGAAAAGAAATTATATCAAGATGCAGTTTTTTCAGAAATCCTCTAAAAACCACTAACTGCCTTTTCACATAAGCGGAAGCCGGGAATCCGGGCGACGGACCGGCGCTATTGAAGTGTATGGAGTGTTATGGGACCTCTCACCCGTTGAAAGCCCGGAAAGTCGGCTGTATGTACACTTTTTTATCCTCTCCTTGCCCTTTGATTGTCGCATTCAGTTAACACAAGAACATAATGACCCATTTTTAAATAAAGGACAATTTCATTATTATAAATGGTACACCATTTATATGTCTCTTTACAATGCCAGATGAAGCGCGAAGCCATGATGCGACCGCCTCAGCGCCAGGTTGGGTGGGGCGCAAAATTAGGGTGATAAGAAAATACACGTATGGTGTTTGTTTATTAATGATTTTATTTAAATAAAACACTATCTGATTGTTAACAAGTTCCACTTTTATTGACAACTTGTGACACGTGTTTCGCTAAGACTGTAGCTTCTTCAGACGTGTAAATTAAACTAACATTAAGATATAAATATAAATTTCAAACTTTTGCCATTATTTAGGTAGAAGAAATGGTCAAAGGGTGTTTGGGGTTTTTGACATCTGTTTTTATTATTTGCTAAAAAAATCAATAACGGAGAATTGTTGACTTCTAGTTAGTCGTTTAGGATGTACTGGGTGTTTTTAATTGTGTTTATTTTTAAAGATTCCAACAGGGAGAGCTTTTTCCCTTTATTAGCCAAATGTAGAATTTCGTAATTATCATTAAAAGTATGGCTACGTTCTATTAAATGAGTGGCATAAGCAGAATCGCTTTTGTTTTTTATTAAAGCTATTTTTATGTTCCGAAATTCTTAGATCAAAAGTTCTCCTCGTTTGGCCTATATACATATACTTTGGGAATTGGGACATGTGCCACAGTTTAATTTATATACCCCTCATTTTTCCTTTACTAGTTTTGTCTTTATTGTTTTTTAAATATTTTCCTAAGTTATTATTTGTTTTAAAAGCTATTTTTATATTATTTTTCTTTAAAACTGAGGCTACTTTTTCTGTGGATTTAACGATATATGTGAGTAATTTAAACTTAATGTTATCCTTATTTTTATAACTTGGATAAATCTCAAGCATAGCTTTTTTGTTTCGTTTTCGATTTAAAATGCTATTGACTAATGAACTTTTGTAACCGTTGTTGATGGCTATTTGTTTAATTAAGTTTATTTCTTTTTGAAAATCATTTTCATTCGGGGGTACGTTTATTAATCTGTGGATCATGCTATGGAATACTGCAAGTTTATGTCCTATGGGATGTGTTGATTTATTTTGGATTGTGGTATCTGTATGTGTAGGTTTGTGGAATATTGAAAAACTATGTCTATTTGTAACTTTGCTAATTTTTAAATCTAAAAAATTGTTAAAATTTTCTGTTTTCATTTCAACTGTAAATTGAATATTACCATGTAACTTATTTAAATCGTTAAAAAATAAATTAAGTTATCTAGTTGTTTCTGTAAAACATACTAGTATGTAGTCAACGTACCTATACCAATAGAGATATTGTGAAACAAAGGATGATTTTTAATTTTTTGTTCTAAATTATTCATAAATATCCCTGCAAGTAACGGACTTAAAGGGATTACCCATTATTAAGCCTGCCTTAGCACTATATACATAGGTCTTCGTTAAATTAAAAATAATTTTGATTTATACATCTATCAGACTGAGTGTTTCCATTATATCATTTTTTATAACGGAATTAATTTTATATAAAAGCAACATATTTTCTATTATCTCTATTGTTTCTAAAGGTGGTATGGTAGACAACAAATTTTTCACATCAGAAGATACAAAAATTAGTTTTTAGTAGATGTTTATGTTTAATTCATTAATAATGGAGTTCCATCAAGTAACGATCAAATCAATTAAATGTTTGTTTATTGTTGGGTAGTGGTAAAATCATGGATCGGGAGGGGCGCAATGTAAAGACAAGGGCTTTTTTTGCTCTTCAATTTTATTTGGGTAACAAATTTTGTCACATCCAAATTAAATGGGTCACAATATTAATTATTCGCTTTACTAAAAATTTTATCTTGATTTCGCAGTGTTTCTATATTCTTATAATTCAATCTTTTCCCTTAAAAAATGTAACATAAGCTGTGGTTGTTTCTAAAAATTATTAAAACAGAAGCAAATGAAACTATTTTTTTTTCTGTGAATATTGGTGAAATTGGGGATATTCTGTTATTTAATATTAAATTGTTGTGTAATATTTTTCTTAGACTTAATTATATTATATCAGTTGGTATTAATTACTATATCACTGTTGGCGTAATTACAGGGGCCGGGCCCCCAAGAGTTGTCAGGGGCCCTTTCAGGAATAATGTAATGTACAGGGTGTCTGTAAAGGTCTTTACAAAAAACAATAAACTCCTCGGACCAGAACAAAACGATCTAGCGTAATTTACCTTAGTAGAAAAGTTAATCGTTTGCGAGATACAGGATGTCAAAATTTTTATTTTATTTTTGTTATTTTTACATACTTTATTTATTATTATTATTTTTTAATTTAGTTTAAGGATTTTTTTAAAGTAAGGAATCGAAAGCGGCTCATATTTTTGTTGTTAAATGTAGAGGGAGCGACCTGCAGTTCTTTGCTTTGGTTCAAAGTGCCTCAGTATAATATTATTCTGGTAGATGCTTTTTATTCTTTCACATTTTTTGCACAAAAACGTATACTTGATAAATATAGCTACGAGCAGCCATTTCTAAAATATTTTAGATTATATGTTTTCTTTTACATAAAAAAATTCCTTCGCATTCATTTATGCTTTATTTATGCTACCCGGGTTTCTCTAAAAGGTCTGTACAAATTGGTAGTACAATATCTTTACGCCAAAATAAAACGATTTAATACAATTTGTCTTGGTTACAAAATTAATCGTTTACGAGATACAGGGCTCCAAAGTAAAAAATAAATAATGGAAAATTTGACACCCTGTATCTTGCAAAGCAGCAACCTTTCAACTAAGGTAAATTGCATGAGAGCGTTGTATTTTCGCCCAAAGAATTTGTTGTAGCATTTTGTACAGACTTCTTGGACACTACCAGGGGGCATAGATAAAGTGTAAATTAATACAATGGCAAACAAACGTAAAATAAAATATTTAATCTGAAGTATCTCAAAAACAATTACCCGCAGCAATATTTATCAAGTATACCTTTTTTTTGTGCAAAAAACATAGAACAATAAAAATTATATACAAACATTATAATATACCAGTTATGACACTTTAAACCTAAGGAAAGGACTGCAGGTGGCTCCCCTACATTTTACGACATTAGCATATTTCGATTCTCCACTCTAAACAACCGTTTTTTACTGAATTATGTGGAAAAATGTCTAATATAAAAAAATATATTTAAAAATAACTAAAATAAAATAAAAACTTTGACAACCTGTATCTTGCAATCTATCAACTTTTTAGATACATCATGTATATGCATATGTCTACAATATAACGTTTTAGTGGGTTTTTGCGCTTTAGTTCTCGTCTAAGATTATACAGAAGTACGTCATGTAAGTCTAAGCCTTTTGTTTTAAGATAAAGGACTTTTTTGCTTCTCTTAATATATTAGCTATAAAATCAAATTTTGTGCCCTGCTATCATTGGCATTCATTTTGGGCCTCCCATAGGCCCCTTTAGCACCCCCTAGATTAAATGGCTAGTTACGCTAATGTGTGTCACCACCACACATGGATGTGTCACTTGTGCCACGACACTTATAGAATTCGCGCATTTAGTTCTGAAGTCATGACGTAGGCAAGGAATCCAAACAATAGATGTATCTTATGGAAATTTCTGATGAAAGTTAAAATAACGCGATTAAGGTATGTAAGTTTTTGTGTGTTTTAAAGTGTTTGTGACTAGTGCCGACTATTGTGACACTGTGACTCTAAATTTTCGTGATTATTTGTGATATTCATTCAGCTAACCTAACTATGTGAACAAAAGTATAATTTTTACAAACTTTAATCGAATATATTAATTGCTGTATGCCTTTTATGCTCCAGAACTGCCTGGAACGACACCATAAGTGTTCCTTTTACAATTTTTTGACATTTTTTCAAGTTGTAGAACCGTTCTTGTCACTATTGACAGTTCAGAGAACGGTTCAGAACGGTTCTACAAGGTAAAAGGAATACACTAAATGCTGAAAGGTGCCTCTTAATCCATTTTGATAAAACTAATATAAAATATCTTAAATAGTGCCACTAATGTAACAAATTTGAAAAATAAAGTATATTTTCCATAAAAACCTTTGTTTGTTTTATGGAGAGGTGAGGGGGTAGAGGCGTTTGTTTGGATTCCATTCAAAGCCTTAAAAATATACCTCTAGAGTCAGCCTTTATGGCAGTGTGAAAAAGCGCATGATAAAGAAATATGACAAGAGTATAATCTATCGCTTTTGATCCTGCTCAACACTATGATTATGCAGAGCTAAAGTTTATTGCTTTTTTAGCATGCGATTGTTTGCACAGCTAAGCGGCAATACAGCCTCTAATAGGTATGTTCTTTAGGGTAGAAAAACGTCAACGTCGTGTGACGTCACACTAAATGCTCGTATAGCTTAAATTACTTGTTTCTCTATGTTCAAAACATTATTCGTCACAAGCAAAGTTAAGCATTTAGTTTACTTTAAAATAGTTCTCGACAAATTAATACTAAATCTTTTTCCTAAAGTACGTAATACATAACGAAATCCATAGAATAAGTGTTGTGTTATATTTTAACAAATTGTGCGAAGGTTAACAAAATTTAATTTCATATATTTCCAAAATTTCTCAGAATCTCCTGTGTCCCGTATTATCAACTATTACCGTTGTTTAATTTGGTTTGAAACTAAGGTGTAACTGTGCATGATTTATTTATAACCTACATATTAATTCCAACATCTAATATTTAAAACTAAAAATATGAGTCGTTTGTAAAAATTACTTGTTAACTTTAATTTGTTTTCTATTTATTCAAGTCAGTGCCGTGTAAGCAAGAGCCCTAAAGCAAAAAATAAAGTAGGGCCCCAAATTAAGTATTTAAAATTTTGACGTCCTTCAATAAAGGAGAACCCCAGCTAACTAAAGTTGGCCAGAAATAACTCACGCAATGTCTCAAAGTACACAAAAAACGATAAAGTAAACAAACTTTCGGAAGCACATAGCCTCTAACAGAGCATGATTCTGATTATATATTTTTTAGATAAATAGAAAAAAAGAACATTGTTAAAACACGATACTTCGGTTTTGAGTAGAAGCAAATGCTTTATACAGTGAATAAAGTATGTCAACATTAGTAGATTTTTGAACAGACCCACCTCAAAAGTCCTGCTGGCACCCCCACCCCCTCAAAGTTGGTTAGAGGGATTGATATAGTTTTTTCTAATATCTTCTAAACGGTAAATGATAAAAAACTGATTTTAGTGTCGTTAGATAGAGCACAAAATTCTGCAAAATAGTAATAATTAAAATTGTATTTTTGTTTATTACGTAAGAATCTCCAATATAAAAAAGTTGGAGGAGCATCCACAAGGCATTTTTACGATATATCTTCCAAACCGTCTACCAAACAAAAAAATATAAGACACAAAAAATTAAGGCCAAAGTTTTCCCTATCGAATGGTGTATAACATTATACTATTTTCTTTTAAATTAAAGCTACCAGTGGCGTACAAAAGTAGCACTACACCAGTATAGTAGGTAGTTAAAAATAGAAATTTTTAATGTTATACTTTTATTTTATTTTTCAGAATATTTCTCACTTTAGTTATATTAATTGGTAATATTACCTTATTGCGCATAATAGTAATAATAAAAATAATATTTTGTTTTTTGGTAAGACTCTACAACAAAAAAAGTCGATGGGGAGTATCCATACAGCACTTTTACCATATATCTTTCAAACCATTAACAAAAAAATAAACAACATAAACGACAAACCACAAAGTTATCATTTAGACTATTATCTTTTAAAATAAAGCTACCAGTGGCGTACCAAATTAGTACTACACCAGTAAAGTACCTAGAAATCGAAATATTTAATGTTATTCTATTAATTTTAAAAGATTATTTTTCACTTTAGATTTATTAATTAATAATTATACTTTACATTTTATTTACTTATTTCTTTTGTTTTATAATTTGATTCATTATATTTTCAAATAAATAACGACAGTATTATAATAACTTTTTATTATAAAGATAATAACAAATATGGCTTATATAGTGTGTCCCAGGATAGCTGTTACCAGAGGCGAAATTCACCAAAAATTTTGGAATTTTTATTCGTCCTTTTGAAAAACTGGTCGCATGGTCCAAAATTAATAAATACAACATTTTTTTTCAATTGGTAATATACACGGTTTTATTTTATGATATTGCCGTAATAAGTGAAATAAAATACGTTTTTTTTTTTTATGTTAAAACTATCTTATATTCTCTGTGTTTACCCTTGTTTAAAAGTATAGCGTCATACGACTCCCATTTGGATTAAAAGTACATAATACTCCTAATGATGCAAGTTTTTGTCCTGTTTTTATGTTTGTTTTCTCTTTTATGCTTTCTCCGGTCATTCCGCATTACTTCCGGATCTCGCCTATTTTAGAGCAACTTCAGAATTCTTAAGTGGGTTATATTCGGGTTTGACTGAAACCCATGTAGGTTTTGCAATAAAATTGTTATTGGGATATTGATATAAAAGAAATGAAATATCATAAAATCCACTTAAAACTTTTTATAAACAAAAACGTTTTTTTTTTCAAATATCCTAATTAAAAATAATGGCAAAACATAATAGAAAATTATTGCACAGTGAAATAAGGCCAGGCACTAATAATACCGGCCTTATTTTGACATCTGAGCTTGCGCAGATGCATGGTAGGATAAGGACTCCCTTAATAAGTATAATGCCTGGCTTTATTTATGTCGTGCCTTATTTTGGTCTTAATTAAACTTCGGAACTGTTCGTCTTACCGAACGGCTACCGATAACAAAATCGAAAAGTTTTTAGAAGTAGAAATACTTAAAACCTTGCTTTTTCAAATGTATTTCTTTAATTGTGTTAAATAAAACCCAACACAAAACAATTGAGAAAATCTACTAACATTTTTTCCCCTTTTTTTAGGGTAATGGTATCGTCAACATGATTTTCAATAACTCTAAATTATGGGTACAAGCACTATTTAAATAAGGCCGGTATTAATAATTCTCGAGCTTAATAAGGCAACTTGCAATAATTCTCTAATAAAACAATTAACCGTTACTAAAGTAGATACTTACTTATTATTTAAAGTAAATGTCCTATCTTAAAAAGAAGTTTTTTAATATATTTACTCCTAGTAGAAAATATATGGAATTTATCTATATTTTCCACTGGACAACTGTTTATTATAGGCAAAGATAGGTCGTTGAGACTGATTAGCCAATCTTTTATACAGTGCCTTTCTTTAATGCCCCCTCCCTTTTTTATTTTTTGAACTATTCAATTCAAAAAAATAAACCTTTAGGATATAAATAAATGCATAAATACAATAAATAAATACTATACTGACTTAGTAAAAATAGCGCAGTTTTGGGCTACATTTTTTAAACTTTTTAAATAAAATGCCCCATTTATTTTTATTGCATTAAATTAGGCGGATCAAATTTAGTAAATTATTAAATTTTTTAAAATTATGTCTCTATTAGTTTTGTATGTTTTGTCCTCTTGTTAACCCCATCCGTGGATAGTCTGTAGTATATATTTGATGAGGGTTCCATATCTCAGTTTTAAGATAAAATAATTTGAAAACCCTAATTGCGCCCCTGCCCACAATGTTGTAGAAACACCAAACACAAAATGTGTCTTTGGTTATTTTACACTTTTTTCCGTTAAATGGGATAAGTTTCTATTACTTCATTAGATAATAAAAACGTCGTGTTTTTAACACGCTTTTATTAGCTTGGGTTGTATCTATCTATCTTTCTATCTATCTATGTAACGGAATCTTTGAGCCTAATTTTTACCAACTTCCAGCTATTTGATTTCTTTGAAACTTTGCACACGTATCAAGGACCCATGACAATGCAATAATCTGCAAACAGTATCCCGTTATCCTGATTAGGATCGCCAGGATAAATAAATTCCTTTATAGATTTTCTGTAGGAGAGTAACCGAGAAAGAGCTAGTGCGCGATCTGCGCATGCATGCAGTTTCGAACGTACTCTCAGCATAAGGCTGACAGAAACTTGTTCGGAGTAGTTGCATTCTGAAACCCCATGCAACAGTGAAGCTTTAAATGAAATGATTAGATTACGAAATAGTTCGTGAAACATTTCAATATCACATGACCGCAGAAAACTAATTGATATATCGAACTTAAAAATGAAAAATAAATAATAGTTTAAAAAACTAAAAAACCCGCTTTATATGCAACCGAACTAAAAATTAGAAAATAATTTTTCATTACAAAGAGTTTGTCACTTCAGAATAAAAGCGTGGGGTGCTATATTGCTTTGTATTTCAAAAAAAAAAATTATTATAACATTTAATATATTAAGCACCCCACGCTTTTATTCTGAAGTGACAAACTCTTTGTAATGAAAAATTATTTTCTAATTTTTAGTTCGGTTGCATATAAAAGCGTGTTTTTAGTTTTTTTAAACTATTATTTATTTATACAAGGTATTTCAACAAAACGTATAAATATTACCTGTATTGGAAAGGTTTTGTTTATGATATTATTTAAAATCAAAATATTAAGGGAGGTCTGTTTTAACAATAAACGTATATAATAAAAAAATGTATATCTTTTTTGTAAACATATCTAGGAAAATAGGTACATATTATCTTACCACATGCCGATAATGTGAATTTCTCCGTATGCACTAGAGAGGATTGCATTGTGGGGCATACTACAGGACTTTAGTCAATTAAATTATGTTGTCTTGCGCCCAATGGGCCGAAAACATCTGTAGTAATTATTCATACTGTATAAATAATTTAATCGAAATATTGATTGTTTTGCTTAGGGGTACATTTGAATAATGTAAATTTACCTATAACTGTAGTATTTTCATTAACTAATTTCAACTTTTAGAAATACATTAACATACCTTTTGGTAAATTTAAATATGTGAAATTATTTTGTAGTTAGTAAAGGAAAAATATATAAGAAATATGGTTTCTCTTCGTATATAATCTCATAGGAGGAAAAATTTTGCTGGCAAAATGTTTCGATTGTATGGAAGTTTGTTGCTTGACAGTTTCGTGAGTGACATTTATAAAAAAATCACAAGGCGTTAGGCGAGTAGTTTTAAAAAGTTTTTTAAACGAAATCATTAAAAATTACCAAATTTGAATATAACAAGAAAAATATTTTGCTTAAAAATAGTTTTTAAATAATATTCTACAAGACTATTTCACGAGAATTACAAGCCAGTCTTAAACTTTTTTTTCAATATAAATCAACAATACCTAGTTATTTTGCCTTTATTACTTTAACCTAAGGCCGTGTTTCCACGTGCCACTTTTTGAAGTTGATATGGGCCACAAAAAGTGGTTGCACACAACAATGCTAAAATTTTACTCCTTTTTACCCGGGGTTTTGACAACCACAATGAAACTTCTGTCGCAGTCAGTCGCCGGTCGCCGGTCCCGTCCACTGACTACAAAACAAATGCAGCGATACCATCATGGTAATTTTATCAAGGTATAGGAACAGGTAGCAGTTTTGACAATACAAAGCAGGCGGTTGCTATGACATTTTGCCAGTGTATAACACTCTGATAAAATAGTCTTATCTATGTTAGGGTAAATGTGGATAGTGCGGTTATTATGTACAATTACCAGGAACTATGCATAAATACCAGTGTTCGTGGTAAAGGTTGTAAAAACCTTCGAATTAATCACATTTACCGGCAATTATATAAAATTACCATACTCCTTTAGTAAATAATGAAATCAAACATCGGAATTAATTGCGTAAACCGGGAAATAAATAGGGGTGCTGGCAATTTAAAAAAAAGGCGTTGCTAACCAAAACTAACCTGACCGTGACTTCGTGCACGTTGAATTTTATTTAAAAACAGGTTGGAAAGGTAAGGTCATAAATGATGTGGGTGATAGAGTAAGCAAAAAAATGTTAATACTTCATATAAAAAAAAGTTTTGTCGCGCCTCGTTAGAGTGATGTTGACCCTTAAAGTTAGAATTGAAAAAATATTTTAATTATAACTTTGGAAAAGTTGCCACAGTAGTATTGATATTTTGGCACCTAAATATCCTCATAATAATACATTATTTTCATAGGTAAACGGTTGTTCAGTAAGTCGGGGTTATACAGGGTAAGACAATGTATTTCTTTTTTTTTCATTTTATAAATGAATTTTTGTCACAAGTGACAAATTTCACATTATTCTTTATGCATTTAATTCAGTTTTTTTTCTACAAAAATATAAGTCTTATTTAAATTGATATCCTGGACTTTTTTTATAAAATCGCATTTTAAATTATATTAGTTAATTTGAATTATAGAGTGTTTGCTTTGTAAGCCTCTTAAACCTTATAATGCAGATGAAGTCTGGTTTTTAAATTTTGTCATAGTTTAAGAATTTAAAAAAAAAAATTTTTTTATTACAGGGAAAATGATGACCGGATTTAAAATGCGATTTTAATAAAAACGGTCCAAGATATCGACAGAAACAAGGTATACCTTTTTTTACAAAATGATGATGGAATTAAGCGGTCAAAGCAAAATGTCAAATTTATCACCTGTGTTAAAATACTTACCCAAATAAATAAACATCGTCGCATTTTCTGTAATGTCGCCTTACTGAACAGCAGTTTACCTAATGGAAGAAGCACTAGTATGAGGTTAGCTGCTCAAACATTATTGGTAATGTGGCAACAGTTAAATAGTTATATTTAAAATAGGTTATTTTTTATATACCAACTTAAAAGGTCAATATCTCCCTAACGAAGCACGATAAAACTTTTTTATATGATGTACTAACATCGTTTTGGCTCACTTTATCACCACTATCATTTATGACCTTACCCTTCCGGACACCCTGTATTTAGTTAGGATTAAGTACCCAGGACCAAACTGTAAACCATAAAACCTTTTAGAAGCACTTTATGGCTTTTAAAAATCCTCTTTTAAGGGGTGATTTATTACGAGGTACTTAAAAAAAAATAAAAAGAAAACTTCATTAAGTAATATTTATTATCATATGAATGAACTATATCTAACATTTATTTTTTAAAGATTATGGCTTTCACATGTTGGCTATAACTGCGCCTAACATGGTCTGTTTTTAAGCTCCAATTTCCGAGCGCCAAATCAATTCGTCAGAATCATCACTCGCAGCTACTGCCGCTATATTTTTTGCACTACGTGCTGGATGTGGCTCATTTGGTCAAGAAAAATCCAATAATGAAAACAGCGGTTCAAATTTTTGTGGTGCCAATAGTCGGCTCAGGACGCCAATTAAGCGTGGACCATAAGTTTCCCGAAGCGAACGAAACACATTTCTCGAAGAATGATGATTGTCATAATACAGTTGAAAAAGTTTTAGACGTTGTGCCGGAAACTAAGTCTTTTCAGGATTAATTGTCAAACAGTACTGAACACAAATTTAATATCATACCAGTTTTAAATTTGGACCCTCTCATCTATCCAAAAATACCTACTAGAAAAAGTACCTCTACATGAATCACCCCTTATCTAATTTAACACATTATCCAGTATAATATGTAAACGTGTATCAATTCCCCAAAATGTTGTTGTTTTTCTTCGTCTGCAGTGAATAGATTTTGGGAAAAACTTGCCCTTGAGACTAGATCATCCCATACCGATCACAAATCCCTAAGGTACCTTTATAATAAAAATATTTTGGGATTTTTATGTCTCTCTGGCATTGAATTTTAACGTCATACGATAAAGACATGTTTGCATGTTTGCTATTGTAATTTTTTATAAAGAAAGCAATCATCTCCGTCTCTCTTTTGTAAGTTTTTACAAAGTAAGTGTCTGGTTTGCCACCTATTAATAAAGAATAATCATTTTATTTTTATAGGTCTACAAGAAATATAGCGGCTGTTACAGAATCTAATATACAAAGATTTATTTTATATTTTTATCAAAAACCCTTTAAAATAAATTTAGTTTTTGTCCAGGGTGGTGTTTTTTTGGTTAGGATTATAGGGCATAGGCTAAAAGGTAAGACAGGCCAAAAAAAAAAGAAAAATACCTGCAAAATATTAAGAGTAATACAGGGGGTCCAGTAACTCAAGGGACAAGTTTTAAGGGGTGATTCTACAATATAAATTAGGAAAAAAACTTTATTTGAACATATGTTAAATATATTAGTTTTGTCAAAATTCAACAAAACCCGGGGGCGGGTTTAACATTAAAAAATAGGAAAAAGATCATATAAACAAGGGTCCGGAATTGCTTCGTTTTTGAGATACAGGGCGTTGAAATTTTTTAAAAATTTTTGATTTTTACTAACTTTTAAAAATCCTTTTTTCAATTTTCTTTAAATTTGGTGTGTGTGTTTGCAATAGTAATGGGTATCTTTTGAATTAATTACATTTAAAATATTTATTCCATTGGCGTCCCCGGGGGTATCTTAGGTCATATTAATGAGAAAAAATATGTCACGCCACTGCGTTTTATTAGGTTTCAGTTAGTTTTTAGATTGCGCAACTAAAAATACAACTTTTTGTCTCTCTACTTTTTTTGAGTCTCGCTTCGTTTTTAAGGAAAAAAATAATTCTCTGAACGCGGCTTAAGTAAAACGAGGAAAATAATGTACAATGCTTGCAATTTTATTAATTAATAATTCAAATAATAACTAAACGAAATACATAATTTAAATAAAACAACAAATTTCAAACTGTCCAAAATTTATTCGTTAATGTTCTCACGTCAGTGGCGTTCGTGGTGGTAAGCATTTTATTTTAGTCAAAAACGGCGCACCTCCGATTCAACGCCCTGTATCTCAAAAGCAAGCAATTCCGGACCCTTGTTTATATGATCTTTTCCTATTTTTAATGTTAAACCCGCCCCGGGTTTTGTTGACAACATTCAGCACTTTTCTAAAAAAATATTTTTTTGTAGAATTTCCATTAACTTAAGAACAAATTTAGTATCTTGACTTTTTTATTGGATGTACGGTTTTCGCGCATTTCTTGGTATGGTAATTTTGTATCGCTTTTATTAAATTTTACAGTAAAAATATCATTTTTTATTTATTTACGCGAAAAATGTACATCAGAAATTTCCAAACTAAACGGGCATAATAAAAATGTTTAAGGAAAAATTTACCTTAAGCCCCTTATGCGCGACACTGGTAAAAAAACGTTTTTTTTTTATTGTATGCCAAAAATGTCTTTTTATGGATGAAAGGCGTTCCCCAAATTTTTTAAAAATATCGGAATTGGTATAAAAGTTGTTACAGAAAAACAATAGGTATATTTTTAAAAATTTTAACACCCCGTTGTTTAAAAACTAATACGTTTAACAAACATGTTCATATAAAGTTGTTTTCCAATTTTCATTGTATAATCACCCCTTAAAGTTTTTCGGTTGAGTTACTGGAGACCCTGTATACCTATTGTTGCAATCGCAAGAAAATTTGCAATTTTTGAAATATTTATATAGATACATATTGTCTCAATATTCGGCTAGAGGGGGTTTTGGGAGGTGAAAAATAAAAATATGCTATCAATTTGATTGTAAACTCCAGAGGGCGCCACTTGCGGTATCTTGCATATACTAGAAACAAAATAACTTTTTAAGTCACTCTTTATGTAACTATAAGTATAAATTTTTATTTTTTAACACGTTCTACATAACAAATGTATATTTGGTAAAAGTTGATTTAAACAGTCGTTTTTAAGATATCTGGATTTTAAAAAGTCACTGCCTGTGTCTTTTAGAATTATATACTAATATTTTAGAGTGTATATCCTCAGATGAGAGCAGTTCAAATAAACTTATGTTTTAAATGGCTTATTTTTTAAGAAACAGGGTAGAAAAATCTGCTTTTTACCTAAATGTATCTTAAAAGTTAAGCCATTTGAGACAAAGG
This sequence comes from Listronotus bonariensis, assembly GCA_014170235.1. Lineage (NCBI taxonomy): Eukaryota > Metazoa > Arthropoda > Insecta > Coleoptera > Curculionidae > Listronotus > Listronotus bonariensis. The sequence continues at coordinate 42,658 of JACEGR010004335.1, forward strand.
TTTATTTAAACTTTTCTTTTTAAAATTACCCTGAATCTCCAAAACCATTTACTTTGGGACTAAAAGCGTTTTCGGTTTACATGCTCTCAGATCGCTCGAAAAAGGATCTATAACCATCGTTCAACCTTAGTTGTTGAACGATGCTATAACGTCACAAATCTAATTAAGATCGCTTCTACTCTGATCTCATCCATACTTTTAAATTTTTCAAAGGCAACGACTGATTCCAGATACACAAAATGCTTTCGTTTTTTAACAAAAATAGATATTATACTTTCTCTCCTCCATGAAATTTTCGGATCAACTAAGAGCGATCTCTTTGAGATTTCGGAGCAACAAAAAGTTTAAAACGAAAACGAACCTCCTAGTGGGAGTAAGTCAGATCGTTAACCGAACACGTAAATATTATCGAGAGCAATCTTAGATCAACCGGGAGCAGTAAACCGAAAACGCTATAAAACTCATCGTCATATCTTAGTCTCAAGAATTTGTGGTACTTTTTTGTACCTTTTAGAGACACCCTAAATATCAATTTTTAAAGTACGCACCTAATAAAATAACATTATTTATTCCGATTTCAACACCCAATGCCTTTAAAAATGATTAAACATATCAATATTCATAATAAATATAAATTAAATACAAGCATAACAATTTATTTTTTTAATGATGTGTTTACGTTTAAAGTATTTAATGGGCTTACTAAAATTTTAAATTACCCATTGCCCGAGATCTTAAACGTTAAGTAGAAATGAACTTTTTAAACGTTTACTTAATATTGTTTTATATTTAAAATTATGCTTTTCAAAGCATTTAAGGTTTAATATATTTTTCTTGGCGTAATACATATTTTTGCGATTCAAAAAATAAGAAGAAAGAAGAACAACTAACAATAAATCGAAATTTATAGGCTACGCCTGATTAGATTAGTTATATGCCTATAAATGAAAAAAATACCCTTTGTCTCCGAAACTATTAACTTTTAGACTAAGATATGTATTATAATAATATATTATAAGTTAGATATTTTAGCTTCAGGAATTTGGGCAGCTTTATTTCGCACCCTGAATATTAATTTTAAAGCATGTACCTAATAGAACAAAATTATTTATAAAATTTTAAATAACCCATTGCCCAAAATCTTAAACAGTAATTAGAAAAGAACTTTTTAAATGTTTACTTAATATTATTTTTTATTCAAATTAATGCTTTGCAAAGCGTTTTACGTTTAATATAATTTCCTTGGGGTAATACAGATTTTCGCGATTTAAAAAATAAGAAGAAAGAAGAACTAACAATAAACTGAAATTTACTTCACGATTACATTAGTTATACAGTGTGTCTACGTAAGTTGGCGGTATATGGGAAACTTTTTTATTAATAATTTTACGCAAAAAGTTATTTTTATGAAAAGTTTTCCATGGTCTAAAACCTAAAATGCAATCATCCGATATCAAATTGTGTCAGCCATGTACGAGGTTTGGCCAAAAATGTAATTTTTGCTTAATTGTTATAAAGAAAAGATGTTTAGAATTAAAAATTACTTCCGAATATGCAATTTTGTTGTTCATTTCCAAAAAAAATTTTTTTTCTGAGATAATGGTAAAAATTTAGGTTTGTACATTGGTGCACTATAATTCATGATTATAAATGTCATAGGACAGTTTTAATTAAACTTTTTAAATTAATTGTTATTAAAACAAGAAGAATGTACAATGCACTAATGTACAAACTTACATTTTCTCGATTTTCGAAAAAAAAATCTTTTTTTTTTGGAAATAAACAAAATTGCATATTTGAAAGTAATTTTTAATTCTAGACATCTTTCTTTATAACAATTTGTGATAGTAGCAAAAATACATGTACTTTACTTTTGAGCAAAAATTACATTTTTGCCAAACCTCGTACATGACTGACACAATTTGATATCTGATGATTGCATTTTAGGTTTTGGACCATTCAGAACTTTTTATAAAGAATAAGTTTTTTTCGTAAAATTATTAATAAAAAAGTTTGCCATATGCCGCCAACTTTACGTAGACACACTGTATGTCTATAGAATGATCAAAATTACCCTGTATTTCCGAAACTATTCACTTTTAGACTAAGATAAGTTAAGTTAGATATTTTAGCTTCAGAAATTTGTGGTAGCTTTTTTTCGCACCCTGAATATCAGGATAAAGGATATACCTAATAGAACAAAATTATTTAGTTCAATATCTACCTAATTAATATAAATTAAATTTAAGCCTCACAATTTTATTATTTTAATTATGTGGTTACGTTTAGATAATGGGCTTTCTAAAATTTTAAATAACCCATTGCCCAAATTCTTAAACAGTAATTAGAAAAGAACTTTTTAAATGTTTACTTAATACTGTTTTATATTAAAATTAATGCTTTTCAAAGCGTTTTACACGTTTAATATAGTTTCCATGGGGTAATACAGATTTTCGCAATTTAAAAAATAAGAAGAAAGAAGAACTAACAATAAACCGAAATTTATAGGCCACGCCTGGTTACTTTATAGATTAATACAGTTTTATTTCTATAGAAAGATACTCAGGCATAAAAGAATTAAAGTTCGGTAGATACTAAAATATCGTAACATTTCGCATTAAGAGTTTGTATGAAGTTTTATTTACATTGTCGTAAAATATATAAAAGTATTATTATGGAATACAACTATAATAATACTTGCTCTTATAATACCGAAATGTCTATAAAAGTTTTGTTGCTATTTTTTATGTTTTTTAAAGCACCTATAAATCTAGCTTATCAAAAAGTTATCCTTGCCATTAATTGGTTTATTTTTCCCGTTTTTTCGTTTAGATTTCTCTTGGTTACTAATAAAGTTAATTATAAAACACATTTCTTAAAAAGTTGACTTTGGCCCAAATGCTTCTGAGGTACAGAAATTTTGTTTAACATTTCCCTTTCTTATAAATACATTACCCTACAGTTACTAATAATGCAGTACCGTAACAATTGGTGGGTGTTTTACAAATTTGACCTTTAATTTTACTTAATTTCAACTCTAATAATGATTTTTGAGGATAAGAAATGTTAAATGTTTTTTCATGTCCGTAATAAGCCCAACCTAAACATTCATACCCTGTGCTTATTGTTATCTTAAATAAAACTAAATAAATAGAAAAATGCTGCTCACCCAACGATACAAACTTGTTCAAAATGAAATTGCTTATCTACGAGTAGTTTTGTGAAGATGGCAAACTTGACTTACGGAAACTTAAGATTAAATTCTTACTGCCTTTTCACATTAGCTAAAGCCAAGGGAAGCCGGGAATGCGGGCGACCGACCAACGCTATCGAAGTGTATCTTTTAGGACCTTTCACACTTAGAGAACGCGGAAAGTCGGCAAACTTAAAGGCTTCGTATAATTTTTTATCACTCTGTCCGGCAAAACCGGCTTAGTGTGAAACGAGGGTTATGCTAGGTTTACCTCTGACATATTTATGTGAGACAGAAATTCGGGTTAATATAAACAATAAAAAATACATTTTTGAACGTTTACATTAGTCAGAATTTCTGTCTAACATAAATATCATGCAATAAATGTCAGATGTAAACCTGCCATTATATTAATCTAGGTGATATACCTGATTGCAAAAAAAATCCTTATAGCAAACTATTGGTATACTTTTGTTAAATGCTTCATAACTATGTAAGAAAAAACATTCTGTCCAAAATAATTCGTTAGTGGGTCAAGAGGGTGGTTTTTAAGGGTAATTTTTTTTCTATATCTAGCTATACAATGCATCTTTTAAAAAAATAATATCAAAGTTGTCTATAATAAAAAATATGTAATTACCATTTTTCCTAGCCTCAAAAATTTTTGAGAAAAGTCCAAAAAACCCTTGGTTTGGTATTAATTTTTATCTTATTTACAAATGGTTTGTTTAAGCTGAAACTATGCTGCAACTGCCATTTTGATTCTTTTTTTTTTTCATCAAGAAAGGTTCGCTTTTTTTTAATAAGTACAATAAAAAATAGATACTTTAAAAAAAACAAGAAAAACACAAAATATTGACATTTTTTATTATACTCGTATGTTGTATTACTTTCGTCAAAAAATTATGGTGATTTATTTAAATTTATTTTTTTAACTTTTTGAATATTTAGAAAAGTTTGGAAACATTTTTAAATGAAATTTCATATATACAGTTTGTCCCAGAATAGGTATTACAAGAAGACAAATCCAACAAAAATGTTTGAATTGTAAATCGGCATTTTGGAAAAATTGGTTGCCCGGACCAAAACTAAGAAACACACAATTTTACTCCGATTCTTAATAAACAAGGCAAGTTATAACTTAAAATATGAAAAATTACCTAGAGTAAAATACCTTTATTTTTAAAAATAGAACAAAATTGTATAAGTAACTGTTAATTTTATGTTAAAATATATAAAGTTAAAGCATTAAAGAAGGGAAAAAGTTTTTGGTATTTTTATTTATGTAAAATTTAATTCTTCACATTAATTTACATACAGTTTTGTTCTATTTTTAGAAATAAAAGTACTTTATTGAAGGTAATTTTTCATATATTTTAAGTAATAACTTGCCCTGTATATTACCAATCGAAGTAAAATTTTGAATTTCTTAGTTTTGGACCAAGCGACCACTTTTTTCAAATGAGGATTTAAAATTCAAACATTTTTGTTCTATTTATCCTCTTGTAACACAAATCCTGGGGCACACTGTATACTTGTAATCCAACTTTCACAAAATGTTTCTTAACTTTCCAAAATACTAATAAATAAATAATAATAATTTTTCGTCGAAAGTAACACAATGTACAAGTATCATGAAAAATCAATCAATATCTTATGTTTTTTTTTGCTAATTTTTTCAATTAAAGTAAAAATGTATTATTATTACATTTTTGAAAGTTGCCGAAAAAAATTTAAAATGAGACCTTAGTGAACATTTTTATAAAACACAATAATTAAGATGGCGGGTAAAAATCTTTATTTTTTAAAGTAAGTTTTAATAATAACAGAAGATGAAAATCAAACACCGAAAAAACAGTTTTCTTAAACCTTCGTAAAAATTGTTATTACATAAGTTGTAGGTTTTTTTATCACCGACAATTTTTGTATTTTACTTTTTTTATAAAATGCATTGTTTAGCTAGAAATTGCAAAAAACCGTTTTTTCCCTAAAAATTACTTTCCTTCCCTTCAACCCCTAACGGATTATTTTGGTCCGATATTGTTTTTCTTACATAGTTATGATACATTTAACAAAAATATACCATTGGTTTGCCTAAGCTATAATTAAAGTACCATATTAAAAATACATAGCTAATTAAACCCAAAATAATTCTAAATACTTCTATTAAGAAAATAAAATCAATTAACTTAATTAATTAAAGAGTTATCCTTAAATTGTATAAACAAGTCTCTCTTTATCAATACAAGGAATAATCTAGTTTACCATCTTTGTTTTTATAATACATGGAAATTCATTATTTATTGATAGGAAAAAAGACCTGCCATAGTTTCATAAATAATAAAAATGTCTTACAGTGCTAAGCTATTTGTTTCTATTTGTGTCCAGCTAGTCATTTAGAATTTTGTGCTTTCATAGGTATGTTTTTTCTATTTGAATAATTTATTATGCCTTTATCGAAACTATGTTTATTGTCGATAAATTGATGGTTACTCTCCATAATATGACTGGCGTAAATTTTTTTTTTTAATCTCTTTGTAATTCTTGTAAAGGTTTTTCCTATTCACATATATATTTAACATAGCATTTTAGACACATAAACCACGCTTTAGCTACGAACCTATATTTATGTTTTCTTTTTAATTGTATTTTTATTAATGTCTACCTATTGTAATATTTGTCTTTAACTGTCTATATTTATTTTATTTTATTATTTAATAAAGTATAATATAACTTTTAAAATTTAAAAAGTTAATTCCTCTATGCAAAAATTTTACAGGCTGTTACAAATTCGAGGGACATCATTAGGATCTCGAAGGTTTAAGATACAAAGTTGGTTAAATTATGACCAAGTTGTAAAAATGTATTAAAAAATTGCAGGCGTTCAGGAAATATCTCGGATTACCGAAATATACAGTGAGTCTACGTAAGTTCGCGTCATATGGGAAACTTTTTTATTAATAATTTTACGAAAAAAGTTTCTTTATAAACAGTTTTCCATGGTCCGAAAATCAAAAGGCAACCATCAGATATAAAATTTTGTTTGTCATTCAAGAGGTTTGTCCAAAAATGTAATTTAGAAGAGAGAAAGAGTAAGGTACCTGTATTTTTGATATTATCGCAAATTGTTGTAAAGAAAAGATTTTTAGAAATTAAATATGCAATTTTGTTTATTTTCAAAATAATATATATTTTTTTTCTGCGAATATCAAGAAAATTTAAATTTTTACAGGGTATTCCATTTAAGAGGAAAAATGGAATATGTTTTTACTTTCCCCATATTTTTAAATAAATTCAAGATAGCCAATCGATGTATTATTATGTATTATGCTATTTTTCCTCTTAAATGGAATAACCTGTACATTAGTGCATTGTACACAAGGCCGTGCCTAGCGGGTGGTGCAACGCACCAGGGCGCAACGTTTCAGGGCGGAAAATTGTGAATATGAAATAATTGCGGAAAGTCGAAATGAAGGGCGGTAGATAGGAATAATAGGATGATTTGTGTGTGGTGTGTGGGACCTTTTTCATTGCTCTTCAAAAAATATTAGGGGAAAAGAAAAGAAACACAGCAATGTGGAAATCCTAAATACAGAATGGAGATTGAAATATTGAATGTAAGAAGCTTTTTTCGTAGGGGCGGCAAATAATTGTCTTCTTAATCATGAAATGTAGTGCACTAATGAATGTATAAAACCTATTTTTACCATTAAATAATAAACGAAATGTTTAATTCTAAACATCTTTTTTCTATAACAATTTTTGATATTTGCAAAAGTACAGGTACTTTATTCTTAACCAAAAATTACATTTTTTTTGACCAAACCTTCTAGACGACTAATTCGATTTGATTTGGAATGGTTGAGTTTTGCACCATGCAGAACTTTTATAAAAAGTAACTTTTTTCCGTAAAACCAATAATAAAAAGTTTCCCATATGACGCCAACTTACGAAGACACTTTTGCTTAAATTTAAACCACCCTGTATCTCTTACTGTTACTATCGAATCGAGCAACCTCCGAATTGACCTCTCTGAGGTACGAGCATTCAGCGAATCAAAGCTGTTTTATTGGAAAAAAAAACGCAAAAAAATATTTTTATAATTTTAGGAAAATCCAATGCATAAAGCAGAAATGAAAAATTAAATAAATGTGAGTCTAAAATATCATGACTTAGACTGCAAAAAACTTGACGCGGAACTTTTCTCTCGAAACTGTCTTTTTAAGATGGTGCCCACGCTTCCTGCAGTTCTACTTAACTTATTTACTTAAAATTATTTAGGAGTTTTCTTTTCTAGACTTGTCCATATCTGGACCCAGCATCATCCTCCAGTTAAAATTTTTACTATGAAAAAAATCGAAAAATCAGAAAACGTGGTACAAACATTGTTTTTTTTCAGACAGCCGCCATTTTGTAAAAAAATGTTATTTCCCCCTTTCCCCTTTCCTAGTTTAGGACATAGCGACATTATTCTAGAATAATAATATGTATATATTTTTTTTTGTCAGATTGCTTGGAGGGTTTAAATCCTAACCATGGTCACGTGCCAATTTTTTGAGACCCCTCAACTTTATTAGATTCTTTTTTTTGTTAAGGTTAATAAATATGGTATAAAATAAGAAATTAAAAATACTGATTACCTTTTTTACGGCACTTTAAAAATCACCTTAAACTCATGCCTCTACACCAGAATACCCCCTTAATGACTGGTACACATTATCCACCACCTAAAAATAAATTATAGAGCCCTAGCTAGTACCAGTTAATACTGGGCGTAGTATTTAAGAATAAAAAAATTAATATAGAGCCAATTTAATATTCCTTATACTTTTTTCAAACTTTTGGCAACGTTAGAAGAACCACATTAAATATTTTTTATTTAATATACCGGGTATATACGATGTTTTAATTTTTTTTTTTGTTGATTTTTGGATAATAATTTTAAAGATTTACATTTTATTATAGGCACTGGCTAAACGACCGCCGGCAATGTTGCTCAATAATAAGAAGAAAACCTCCGTCCGGCGGTTTTTATATCTATGTATATGGAAATTTTTTATTAATTTGTTATTACTGGCGCTTTTTACTTATTTTATTGATAGAAGCCGCCGTCCGGCGGTTTCGCTTATAAAAACTATTGAAAACCGCCAAATAATAGTTAAAGTTACTGTTACTTAAATTTTTTTGTTTTATTGTTTAATATTATTTTTATTATTGATCAACAAAAGAAAATAAAACTGGGGCACACGTTTGACACCTTCTACTTGACTTTTGGGTGGCGAAAATCCAGAAGTATTTTAGCGGCAAGAAAAAAAACTGATCGTTTTATAGAACTACAACTAGTATACAATACTAGTATTACAAATGAAAGTATGCATGTAATGAGGGTGGTGGGTGGTTAAAATTCTCAGGAAAAAAATAGTTACAAGATAAAAATTTCATAAACACGGCTTATGTCTTCAATCATTTAATTAAGGTTTAAAACATGAATTCAAGTTCACCCGCATAACGAGTGTTGACCCATAAGCCACAGGTTCCGAGTTCGATTCCGAATAGGTAAAAAAACTTTATTTATATTTTTTCTTGATAATTTTTTATACATTTTTTCAAGTTTTATTGTTGTTTTCATAATTTAATTTTCAGATAAATAATATTTTTTTAAATAATTTTAAGTTATATCTAATTGCTGACTTTAATGCTGACGATGACGCCCTGATAAGTTATTTCTTCGCCTTTCCTGACTGACAATATTATTTTAAAGTGTTTGTTGGTTTTGTAAATCAATGGGTCCATGTTAAGAAATGGTTTTGTATAATGTGTTTCTTTTTAAATATATGCCCTTGATAAAGTGGCAATTCTGCCACGAAACGTTAGGATAAATACAATAGTGGTTTTATTTACCCGTTCCCATCCCGCTATACTACTTTAATTTATTTTTCTAAAGGTTGCTATCAACTAAACTACAATATTAAACAATAAAATTGCAAAAAGAAACTAAACGATTACGGCACAGCAAAATATCTAATTATTAAGGTTAGATCAACTTAAACCATTTTTCGGCGGTTTTTAATATTCATTATAAGCAAAACCGTTGAACAGCTTCTATCAATAAAATAAGTCAAAACCGCCGGTAATGACAAATAAATTATAATTTTCGGCGGTTTTTATATACGTAGATAAGCAACACCGCCGGCGGTCGATTAGTCATTGTCTTTATTATAAGTATAAATTAGCATTTTTTTCTTTCATTTTAAATTTTTATTGTAATTTAAGAAAGAAAATTTAAAAAAATTCATATATTTTTAATAAAACCATTACTATTTTGTTTTATATTTAAATTCTACACGACATTTGAATCACGGAATTCTCGGATGTCGTGATCAAATGCAAATAAGTTTTTTAAATTTAAAATTTAAGTTAGTATAGAATAATTATTTCTTCAAGCTACCAAAATAACCAAAAACTTTAATGCTTTGTATTATATTAAGAGGAAAATTGCATTTAAGAAGTAAGTTTTCAAAAGCGCAACTTTCTTCGAGCTTTGAATTCGCCATGTGAGGCAACTGGGAAATTTGATCTTATTTAAGTTGCTGACTGAACATTCACATCTTGTTTTGTTTAAGAAATCTGATAAAATAACTTTCGTACCACATATTTTATGTGGTTTAAAATAAAAGTAGTGTAGAATCAGAAATAAGCTAAAAATGGAGTTGTGTATACAAAATTTAATGTGCTCTTGGAATATAAGCATTAAAGAAATTCCTATTTTTTATTCCACTGTTTTCCCAATTTTTACTTTGTGTTACGGTATTATTAAAAAAAAACTTTTACATTAGTGATATTAGAGGTTCTTCATTAAAAATTTAGAAATAGATGTATTTAATTTAAAATGAGGCGCAGTCTTGCTAAGAAGGATACTTTAAAAGTGATTTCAAAACAAGAAAGAGGCACCTATAATTCACAATTTGATGAATCCACACAAATTTCATTAGTAAAATGGAACGATAATTCCATTGTCATGGCAATTAGTACCCATTATCATGTAGAACCACTTTCTTCTGCCAAAAGATATGATAGAAAATTGAAAAAGAAGTGTCAATTCCACAACCAGCTGTAATTTCAACATATTATAAATACATGGGAGGGGTAGATTTGCATGATAATGGCGTGGCAAACTATAGAATCGGTGTGATGGGTAAAAAATGGTGGTGGCCACTATTTATAAATACAATAGACAGTACTCTTGTCAATTCCTGGAAACTCTACAACACGGTGAATCACAATAAAATGTCACAACTGAATTTTAAATCATTTATCGCCGTACGCTTATTAAAAACAAAGAACTTTGTCGCTAGACCACTTCCATTAGAACCACCCAGTGAAGTTAGGGTTGATCACTCTGGACATGTAATCAGTAGAACTGACTCCCGAAGAAGATGTCGTGTATGTAGAAGTCAAACAATTTATATTTGTGAGTGTTGCACTATTTATTTACACGCAGACTGTTTTCGGCAATATCACTTAACATTATAGGCCGTTGATGCGTTTACGCAACACCACTTATTTCATAAAGTAGCAGATTTATTTATTTTTTGACGTCACATATGTGTTTCTGTAATGTGTTTGCATAATTAAAATATATAATTTAAAAATTTTAAGTTTTATTTCTATCCTTGGCCATAAATGGGTTAAACCTTGTACCACTGATTACAAACATTAAATAATAAAGAATACTTATCTGGTTAAAAAATAGAATAAATATCTGTTATTATCAATTAACTACCAAAACTAATAATTCAATAGTTAAAATTCGTCTGATTGACTAAAATTTATATTTTTTAAATTCTCAAGTTATTTTTGGAAAAAAATTACCTTCTAATAAATTCCATTTTAAAATACAAATACCTTTACTGCAAAGAAAATAAGTAAATATGTCCTAATTCTCAAGCAAACCAAAGTAATAATAATTTTGAATGCTAAAAATCCCATTTTGGAAAAACATTCAAGAAAAATAGTACATTACAATTTTGTGTTTGTATTTGTATTTTTATATCATTTTATTAACTAACAGCCATAAAAAACTAAACCTAACATATTATACAGGATGTCAATTGTCAAATTGCTAAATTTTTGCGATATTTGCTGGGTTACTTTTACTTTACTTTACTTTCGGCTTACGGGAGAAAAATGAACTTTTGTTTCAAGATATAAAAGTAAAATTCAGAAAAGTAATACTTTTAAAAAGTCGGAAATGCCAGCATTACATTCCCGATATTTAGGACATCCTGAAATACTTTTAAAAGCAATAAATATTTTGTGGCGAACTTATGAATAAAAAAAGGAAACATGGTTGAAAGTAAAAAAAATAGTAGAAAAACTTCAGTAAAAAAAATCATTATTTCGACAGTAATGAAACACTCTTTACCTTATTATGTAATATTGTTTTAGCCTCAGTTTTTAGTTTTTGATTTATTCATAAAAAAAATATATTTTTTTAAGTTTTAATTTTTTTAAAGTTATCTTACAAATAATGTTTACAGGTTACTTTACTTATTTTATCCCTATTAAGTCGAACTAACTACCGTAAGTTAAGCAAACTACTAAAAGAAAATCAAAATACATTTAAATTTAAAGCTAACTTAAAAACTTTCCTTTAGGATATTAGGAAAGTTTCTTGTTTTGTGTTTAAATAAATAAATACTAAAAGCCTTTATACATTATGTTTTATTAAAAATATTAAGTGCTTTTAAAGCAATTGTAGAATGTCAATACATTTTAAGGGAAGTGTTTTTAATGTACCTACAAAACTTTCTTTAGTTCTATGCATGTTGATTCAATATCCATTTTTAGCATGCACATGAACATTTAGACGCAAAAATAATTATCGATGGAGAACTCAATCCAAAAATTAAGTATACCCTTATACACTCATGGACAAGAATATTGGATAATATGCTCAATTTTCTCCATAAGCTTTAATACAAAAATGCTTTAATTTAAATGGCTATATCTCTTTTAATAATTAGGTTATTAGGACAATTAAAAAAGAATATGTGAAAGATAGATGAAGCTATGCCGCACTTGTGGCTGCTCCGGTTGTATCGGCAGCGTCGATCACCACCGGAGTTAAGCAGTAAAGAGCGCGGCCAAAACTTGGATGGCTGACCGGGCCATTGTCGGTTTTGGGCAACAGCACGCGGTGTTATGCTCGGGGGTGAATGATCGGACCAAGCAGCAACCATCCAAGTTATGGAATTAATGGTGTGTGAATGGGAAGGAGTAGAGGTCAAGGTACAAATGGGCTTCAGGCTACAGTGCACCGCCTAGGGGAGCGGTCGTCGGACCTAGGTGGGATGACCCCGAAAGGGTAAAAAAAGGTGAAGCAATAACTTTGGTGTAACCGTTGTTATTTACTGTTAATACATTCTACAAGATGTAAAGGTTTTTGGCAAAAATAAGATAATTTTTAATCGACCTGTGTGATATGCTGTTGAAAGGCAGTAATCTGAGTTGCAAATAAATTATATCCTTTCATATTTTTGATGTTTTATCATCACCAATTTAATTACTTTTTCTTAACTGAACATCATACAGAGTATAAAAATTATTATTTCTTCTTTTTTTAACTTTGTACCCTGTCAGATGTATTGTTAACAGTATATAACAACGGTTACGCCAAAGTGATAGCTTCACATCGCTTTACCATTTTATTTTTTAAATTGTCCTTATAACTTTATTATTAAAAGAGATATGACCATTTAATTTAAAGCATTTTTATAGTGAAGCATATAAAGAAAATAGAACATATGCGATATATAACAAAATATTTGAGCAATCAATGCTGTTTTCAATAGAGACCTCTATGTTACTGACACTTTACAATTAGTTAGGGATCCGTTAACCGTTTTTCCAAGTCATTACTAACAAGCTTATTTTTTGTAAGTAGCTTCATTTTGACGAGACGCCTAACTTTTTTCTTACAACATACAACAATTTTCGTTGGTGGTAGCTTACAGGAGTAGCAGTAATTAAATAAATTGATTTGACAGGCATCAAAAATTTATTACAAACATGGATTACCTCCTTTAGTTTTTAGAATAATTATCTAAATAAACCGAGAAAATATTCGTCCTACAAAATGTAAGGTTTTAATTAAGAGTCCCCTTCCACAAACATGTATGGTTAGCGATGTAGTGAAAAATCACTACTAACCAGCAATTTTTTCTGTTGATTAAATAATATTTATATAATTTAGCACCCACATTGTCCTGCAAATTGCGAGGTACGTCATCCTGTTTTTTTGATATTTATCAAATCAACATATTTAATCTCTGCAACCCCTGTATGATACCACCAACGAAAATTGTTGTAAGGAAAAAAGTTGGTCGTCTCGTCAAAATGAAGCTTCTCACGAAAAATTAGCTTGTTAGTAATGACTTGTAAAATTGGTCCAAGGATCCCTTACTAAATATTCAAATTTGCTTAGGTGGGCGGGGTTTCCCGGACCAATGCAGAATTTAAACTTGAAGATGTTGGGGACCAAAAAAGAAACTTGAAGAGCAAAAAAAGGTTCTCAACTTAATTGAATGAGAATATATTCAAATACAGACCCCAAAAAATGTTGAATTCCAAAAAAAAAGTATTTTTTTAATATTATACAAGGCCCAAAAAGATTAAGTAACCATTTCTAACAAAACAAAGTATTTTTTTGTTTTAACTGAGCCCTTTTCAATTTAATTATTTTGTGTTGTGGTCTGGTGGCGGTCCTCTTGTGGTGGCGATCCATATGCAACTGCCTATGTTGTCTATGCTTAAATCTGGCACTGTCCCGGACCTCCCCTACACATGTAATTTTTATAACGTACAGTCCTTAAACATAAAATTATTTCAACATTTCAACGTACTTTTAGGTTTGGTTTGCTAATTTTAACGTAATAAAAAGGCTGCTATAAAAATAATTTAGTTTTACTTTAAAAACATAATAATTAAAAGGGTAATTAAATCCGTTAACGGATAATTTAAAACGTAATGAGCCAGTCGGGAAATTTTCCGGAAAATATGGGTGGTTGTTCGGTTTCACGGCCGGAAAATATTATGTGAAACGCTAACATGCAATGGAAAGCCTTTTAAGGTTTTTCTTTTATTTTACAACTTTGAATTTATTTTAGGTTAAATAAGTCGCTGTTAAATCACAACAAAATTAGTTAGTCAAAAACAAGGGAATACTGTAGTTTTGGGTTTTTTCTAACAGTATTAATGTAATTTATAGCCAGCCCTAATAAAGGTTTCTACACATGGGCGTCGAAAATAGGAAGCCAAAAATTAAGTTGTTTAATCGGCTATGGTTTTATTTTCTAAACTATTTAAACGAGTAGTTTATTACTTGTTAATTATTTGTTTGTCTTAGGTAGGGGAGGGTATTTATACCTATTTTTGCATTTTTTTATATATTTATTTTAAACGGAGAAGACACAAGCAGTGTCGTACCTAGAGGTATCGTGGCCCGAAGCGATGAGCAAACTTGGGGCTCCTTTTATCTAAATTCATTTTTTTAAACAAATTTTCGACAAGCAAAGAAAAAAAGGTACTTATTTTCAAAATAGGGCCCCCTAACAAAATATTTTGATTTACTTTAATAAGGTCAGGGCCCCCCTTTTTGTACTTCATACACCCTAATATGTACCCTATGTTGTATAAGGATTCTTATTTGGGGGCCTAGGGCGGACCCCTCTGGGTACGCTAGTGCACACAAGATTTAATATAATTCGGAACAAAAGTAACGAAGATGCGGTGGTTTAAGTAACCACACCTCATCCATGGTAATTTTTTTATTGGTCAAAACTAAAACTAAAATATGTTTTTTCCACAAATCCCGTTTTTAAAGTCTTTAAGGTTTTTACCACTATTTCTTCAAACAATTTATGAGATACGCTGGAGTTTTTTTATTTGTTAATATTTCCCAATTTTTATATCAACAAATAGGCCGATTTTTTGTTTGAAAATTGGCGTTTTTGACTTTAATGGGCGTCCATAAATTACGTCAGGTGTTTTTTTCAATTTTTTGACTTCCCCTTTTCTCCTAGTGAGATTTTGTAAAATTTGCTTCGACCCCCATCCTTGTCCCCCAATCTCACGTGAAAGTATAAAAAGTATGGAGGGTAAAGGAAGAAAACCATCTTGTATGGGGGACAAGTTGAACAAGTGTTCATCAAAAGGCAACAAATTAAGGTGGCGCCACAGCAGCGAGTGGAAAGATCTTAGCATTTCTTTCCTTTTTCAATTTGGTATCTATCTTTTATTTTTTATTTTGTATCTTACTCTAATAATAATTTAAGGCGCTGTTGTTAAAATCTTTTCACTTGTTACTGTAGCGCCAGCTTAATTTGCTCCCTTCCAATGGACATTTTTTATTACATTTAGATGATACTCCTTCCTCAAGGAATATAAACTTTTTAATAAAGAGTGCTCAATTTTTTATATTTGTTCGAAAATATAGGTTATGTTTGTGACGTCACCTTTTTGCCATAATATTTTTATGTGAGAAAATAAACCAGCACTTGCATAATATAAAATAAAATCACTTTAAAAACATTTAAAAGATGGTAGCTTACCCTTAATAACGATTTAAATGTAATTTTTCTTTAAAAGATATCCAAAGGTCAGTGACTCCTGTTTTTAAATTCCCTGTAACTGCAGTACTTGTAACTACTTAATTTAACTATAAACAGTAAAAACTAAACATATAAAAAGTCCAATGACTAAAAAGCAAAAAGTAACACCAAAACCGCAAAAAAGCTTCCAGTACGATTGTAAACAAAGAATTACGGAAAAAGATTACGTCACAGAATTTAGTGAACATAGGCTTAAATGGGATCGAGCGCTCCTTATTAAAAAGTTTTTCCTTGCTCCTTCCTTTCTATCCTTCGTAGTGAAAAAACATCATTTTTTAAACCAAAATTTTTTAAACAGCAAAAAAACCAAGGTCCTTGACCCAAAAAGTGGGAACTGCCAAAATCTCGTAAATGTTTTCCTTTTTTTTCTGTGGAAAAAAATTACGTAATATTTGGACAGACTCCCCCAACCCCCATAATGAGCTTGGTGAGATTTAACTCGACCTCTTCCCCTAAATACCTCAGTAGTAATATCCTCCCATTATTGGATGGTCTTTTGTTAGGTACACGCTTGGAAAGAATGGGACCGCTACGGTCCTGGTCCCGGGGTATACGAGCTGACCCTATTCAGCCCTATTGACCCCTATGAACTTGCCGGTCGCCTGAAACAAAATAAAGAAAACCCCCAAAAACCCAAAAATTTGAATTAAAAACGACGTTTCGGTGGCAAGTCTGCCACCGTTGTCAAGTTAAAAATGAACTTAAAAAATAAAAATAAAAAACTAACTAATATTTAAATTAGAAATGATTAAATTTTGTGCTTTTAGAATCTCAAACTGAAAATAGTTTGACATATGTGTCATATGACATTTCTAATTTAAATATTAGTTAGTTTTTATTTTTATTTTTTAAGTTCATTTTTAACTTGACAACGGTGGCAGAGTTGCCACCGAAACGTCGTTTTTAATTCGAATTTTTGGGTCTTTTAGGGGTTTTCTTTTATTTTGTTTCAGGCGACCGGCAAGTTCATAGGGGTCAATAGGGCTGAACAGGGTCAGCTCGTATACCCCGGGACCAGGACCGAAGCGGTCCCATTCTTTCCAGGCGTGTACCTAACAAAAGACCATCCAATAAGTGAATCCGCCTAACCAATATAGAGCATATCTTCAATCCTCCCATTAGTCATACCCAAATTTTATGAAGAAAAAATTAAGGGTACAAAAGTTACCAGTGGGAGGGACTATTTACATCCACACTGTATCTTTTAACTATTAATTTAACTACGTCTGAAATGTTTTAAATCCTAAAACTATAAAGTTACCCAAGGGCAGCAACTTAATGACAGACTGTAGTAACTCCACTCTTTAAAATAATAATTAAATTCGTTCAGGAATAATTACAAAGTTTATGCGGCAGTTTCCTATTAATTTTCGAAAAAATAAAAAAATATGGTAATTGCTGTTTTTTACGAGCTTGAAATTGAATAAGCAGCCAGATAGAATGTAATAATTAGAGCATAAATGTTATGGAAAAATAAAACTGGTACTTTATTATGTTAGAGGTATTCCATTTATGTAAAATTTTACTGCAAAAAAATATATAATAACAACTGTTCAGAAAGTCGAAATTATACAGGGTGTGATGATTTTTTTAATATTTAATGTATCCATTTTTAACACTGGTGACAAATTCGACATATTGCTTCGACCGCTTAAGTCCTTCATCATTTTTGTACAAAAAAGGTATACCTTATTTAAATCGATATCTTGGACCGTTTTTCATAAAATCACATTTTAAGTCCAGACGTACCAGCATTTTGCAAGTAATAAAAATTACATTTTTCTCCAGAAAATTTTTAAAATATGGCAAAATTCTTAAAAACAGTTTTTAACTGTAATATAAAGATTAACGTGCTCACAAACATCGTTTTTAATAATTTTACCACATTTTTATAATTTTATTATAAAAATGGATTTTTTTATTACATACAAAATGCTGGTATGTCTGGATTTTAAATGCGATTTTATGAAAAACGGTCCAATATATCGATTCAAATAAAGTATACCATTTTTGTACAAAAATTATTAACGAATTAGACGGTCAAAGCAAAATTTAGAATTTGTCACCAGTTTTACAGTTTAAATGCATACATTGAATGAAAATAAATCGTCGCACCCTGTATAATTTCGACTTACTGAACAGTCGTTTACCTATGGAAGGAAACAATTTTTATGAGGTTATTAAGTAGCCCAAATATCATTGGTACTGTGGCAACAGTTCAAAAGTTATAATTGAAATAAGATTTTTTATATACCAGTTTTGAAGGTCAATATTGCCCTAACGACGCGCCATAGAACTATTTTTTTATATGAAGTACTAACATTATTTTGGCTCACTCTCTTCCCCTATCATTTTTGACCACCTTTCCGTACACCCTGTATTGCGTATCAATACCGCCTTAATTTTCTTCGTAAATTTTAAAGACGTTTGAAATTTGAAAAACGCGCTCTAAAAGATGAAAAAAAATTTAGCAAACTCAGTTTATTAGGTTACAAACGATATCATCATTTATTCTAAATTATATTCTCATATGTAATGCAAAACAACAGCAGAAAATGTAAAAAAATAAATTTTCAAAAGTTTTCTTAACATGCAATGATTATAGCTCATTTTCAGAAATTCAGATAATTTTAGGGGAGAAGTTTATTGATGTAAAAGTTATTAAAAATTTTCCACCAGTTTTAACAATAAAACACTGCCTGCTCTTCTAAAATTTTCTTTATATAAAATAATGTTCAATAAGAGGCAATTAAGGGGTTGATAACCAAAGCATATAATCCTACAAATGAAAAAATATGCTTTTAGGTATTTTCAATAGCATAAAGCTTATTTATTAGGATGAAATTGGCCTAAGTAAGCTACCAGAGTACCGTGAGTGTAATAATTATACAGGTCAACATTTGATCCGAGAATGAACATCGTACCTGACAAGGACACTCATAGGTAGGTCGCTGACTCCGAATTCAGAGTCAGTTATGCTCTACAACGTTAGGTTCAAGGCCATTTAAATGTCAAACCGACAAAAATGGTCTAAAAATCTTTGGCTAGTGTAAAAATCTACATCGCCAGATCGGACAGTTTTCCGATTTCGGATGCTACCTTGCAGTGCAAGAAAATGGCAAGCAGTAAGGAGCTTTAGCTCTCTCTCATTTCTGTATAGCAACCAATAATGTTTATTAAAATATGGTATAATTTTTACACTCTCAACATACGCATAAACTTGGGAAATCTTTGCTTAGAACACACAATATGTAAAAATAAAAAAATATACCGGTATGGAAACGTACCCTTCTAGAATTCACCGCTGCAACGAGCCGGCATATTCGAACAGAACAAAATCACTCTTCCGCCTTTTGTCGCGGCGCGCGACGCGATCCCACCTCGAATATTTCCTATGCTTTTACTTTCCTACGGTCGGCCAGTTGGTTTCCACACCTGTAAATATATATAAAAAGAAAGGTATTTCTGATGATAAATGGTAATTTTAATTATATATATAAATTATAATGAAAAACAACGTAGTTAGGTAACTATTTTTTGTTTCAGGAATAATTTGGTATTATAATTATAACCTAAAATCTTAATTCTAATCGCGTAGAAATAAACTTACATACAACTACAACTAATAATATAGTACTAATGGACATTATCATAACTTACTTTGTTGGTTTAGTTTTAAAAAGAACCAATAAACTCAGCTGATTATACTCAGACAAAAAATAGTTTAGGATCTTATTTTCTTAAAAATAATTACTATTTGTGCTTAGAATTATTAAAGTACTTATTTTATTTAAAATTATTTATTATCCCCCAACTAAAAATTTGATTGACGTATTTGGTGCATATAAATAAAAAATCGCCCTCTATAAGAAAAAAAAATGTTTTACAGTACCAAATTTTGAAAAATATCTATTCTCTTTGATCTTAATCGAATCTTTGCAATTTATACACGTTTTCTTACCGGCAAAGCTCTAATGAGGTTATGTCAGTGACTTCGGGTCGTTCTCTCATTTCGATTTCCGGGGAAGCCACTTTTCATTCTGGAAACGAACATTCTGTTGATATATGCACTTAAAAGGTAAATTATCCGAAATTACCTTCGATTTCTTTTTATCTGTTCATTCGTATACTTCGTTCTCATATAAAAAATCGAAGGATAGTCAAGATTTATCTTATTCTTTTGTTCTTGACAGATCTATCTCTTTATTATTAACGTTAAACGATGTTCTATCTTCTTAATATTCACGTTGTGACACTTTAAAATTACGATGAGCTATTTTTGCCAAGAGACTGATGCGTCATCGTATACGAAAGGTTTCTTTGAACATCTGAATAACCTTCGACCCAGTATAAACTTTGCAATGGAGAAAAACAAAACTGGGCTCTACCTTTCCTGGACGTTTTAGTTAAACGACATAATGGACAAATACAAACATGGGTATACTAAAAACTTACACTAGACGATACCTACACCAAAACTCTAATTACTTAAATAAAACTAAACAAGGAGTCATACGAACGTTATATAACCCAGCAGTAACACTACGCAATAATAGGGAATCTCTACATGATGAGATAACTAACTTAACCAGGAAGTAAAAAAAAATTACTAGTGGCGTTCGAACAAGATTTGTATTGAATTTTTTTAAAGAAAAAAATAGTACGTCACTGCTTTTTTGAATGGATATTATTTGTAAAATAATCATTTTCTTTAAAGTTGGTCTCTTGTTATTTTTATCACGACGAACGGTTTTCGTTTAAAAAAATAAAAGTCATTCTAGTGCATGGCAAAATCGCTAAAATCTAATATGGTGTTTTGTATGTAAAATTCGTTCAAATTTGTAATAAAAGTCAGAAGCAAATTTTATATACAAAAAGCATATCCGATTTTAGCAATTATTCCATGCATCAAAATGGCTTTTGTTTTTTAAACGAAAATCGTTTGTCGTACAAAAAAAATATATGAGACCAAATTACCTCCAAAGTAAATAATTATCTTAAAAATAATATTGATTCGAAAAAAAGCAGTAGCGTACTACTTTTTCTTAACAAAAATTCAATACAAATCTTGTTTGAACGCCACGGGTAATTTTTGTAACGTATACAGAAAAATTGTAATCTTATGGTAACAAAAATGTATCAAATTGTGTGACAATATCTGGAGTGGTAGAAAAGTTATTTTTTTACACCCTTTATATTGGAAACGAAGCATTTTCGGATATAATTTTATCCAAAAAGTGTTTTCTTGCATTTTATACAGTGTTAAAAGGAAAATATCAACATAAGAAAACCATTTATATTTAAAAGAATGTTTGTTGCTGTTTGGAAACGTTAAACGAATATCCACAAAAAGCTAAGACTGAAAAAACTTGCGCCTATCTCAAGGACTAAAACCACCAGAAAGCCTAAAATATGAAATTCAATTTTAATTTAAAAAATATGAAATCCCACTTGAGCCCTGGTATTTGCTCGAGTACTTTTAAAAGATTTGTACTTATTTATTTTCTTGAGCGGTTTTTTAACCGTTTTAAATAGGTTTGAATTTAGTACATTAATTTTTTTAAATAAAACCAATTGGTGGGTTTTATTTTCAAAAGTAATAAGAACTTACTTAAAGTTTTATTGAAAAGATTTTCTTTTTTTTACACGCTACAACAATGTAAAAATATATTAAACAAATTTTCTGTGTAAAAGTGGTTTGTAATTTTATGAAGACAAAAAAATTCTGAGACCGTATTCTGTAACTCGCAAGAAAGAAATTTCCTCTCTATTTTATATTTCCTGTCTATTTCGAACTCTGTAAAGTCTTTAGGCTCGTTCCGCACTTACTAATCGGCAATACGAACGCCCGGAAATTGAAAGGGGTTTTGGATCTTTCTTGTCATTTATCCAGTTCTATTGTATAGCGTTTTATATCGTATGTAAGTGATCTCGCTTTTCTTACTTGGAAGTTTACATTTTTTTATAAGCGGGTGTTGCTGGGACATTGACGCCATTGCTATTGTGATCGCAATACTAAACAAATTTTTATTTAGTGTTTTGTGGATAAATATGTGTTATGGTTATGTTGTTATATTGTATTTTGTTTAAACTTTAACATTTAGACGATGTGTGAGCTTGCTAATTAGTTTTTTAAATTAAATCCATACAATCTAAAACACTGTCCAAATTCACATTTTGCTAAATCAAATGGAATAATAATATTATCTCGCTAACCTCTCTCCTTTTTACATGCAGATCTTGTCGCTGTTTTAGGGTGTGTTTATATCTGAGCGGCGAGGAACGAGGTTAGCACCGCGGCTCAATAAAATCACTTTTATGGTACAGTAACATAAGGATGATTCGGTCGAGCAGCGCTGTTAACCTCGCTCAAAACCTCTTATATTTTATACAAATAAGAAAAAAGCTAGATATATTTAATTTAAGCAAAAGATACACTATTAAAATACGGAAATCAAATGGACTTGGACTAATTAAAATATGAATGAATATGCCAAATAAATAAAACATATTATGAAACATAATTAAAAAACATATATTTTAAGAAATAACAAGTGCATTTTTCTATAAAGGGTGCATTTTTCCACTAAAGAACCCAAAGTTTTCAGGTTCAGTAGTCTGCTATTTTTCCCCGCCGAAGATTTACGAACTATTTAGAAAGAATGATACAAAGGACAGACGAGAAATAGAAAATAAATTTCTTTCGTGCCTATTTCTTCTTTCGATCGAGTTACAGAGTGCGGGAACTGCTGTGCTATTTGCTGAAAAATTAATTTAAAAATTTTATTTAAAAACATATATTTTAAGAAATAACAAGTGCATTTTTCTATAAAGGGTGCATTTTTCCACTAAAGAACCCAACGTTTTCAGGTTCAGTAGTCTGCTATTTTTCCCCCGCCGAAGATTTACGAACTATTTAGAAAGAATGATGCAAAGGACAGACGAGAAATAGAAAATAAATTTCTTTCCTGCCTATTTCTTCTTTCGATCGAGTTACAGAGTGCGGGAACTGCTGTGCTATTTGCTGAAAAATTAATTTAAAAATTTTATTTAAAAAGATACATCATAGTTGGGTGGATGCAGGGTTTATTTAAAAAAATGTAAGGCGTAGTAATTACAGGTTTTCTGTGAGAAAATGGGTTTTTAAAGAAAATAAATATAAATTGTTCTTCACCATAGCTGAATCGTCTATTGAAGAAATCGCACATGTCCATGTCCATTTACCGCATGCAAAATATGCGTATATAATTGAGAATACATGGTTAAGCTGAAAGAGTCAAAATTTATGGACATGTGGGGTTTCTCAAATAGGCAATTTAGTTTTATGGAAGTGTGTTTTAATCTTAATAACTACCACTGCATGTATTTCTTAGGAGCGAGTTTAAACATGATACATGTTATTTGCATAAAAAACAAAAAAAATGTCAAAACTATATTTTTAGTTTTTTTTTTGTTTTTTTACCAAATAGTGTATACAAGTGTCCATACGTACCTATAACTTTTAACCAAATATTAAGATCCTTATTCTTTTTGACATTTAGAATACGACCTTTCTTAAGTCTAGACGTTAACATATCGATTTCTCTCAAATACGTACAATAGGGGGCTTAAAATTCTTTGGCTATTAAAAATTTCAAGAACTAGACAAGTTGATTTAACATAAAGCGTTGATTGTCGTTAAGGGTAATAGCTTTGAATAACTAAAGTAGATATTACTACCAACCAGAACATTAAAAAATTAAATTTGTGTATTTGGGTCAATCAACTTTTATTTGCTGTACACCTTGCACATGCGCAGTTGTTATAAAGGTTAGCATTTTTTATTTAAAACCCAATATAGTGTTGGCAACATTGACAAAATTAGCAGTATTTAATAAATATAGTGGTTGCAACACTGAAAACGTTTTACCTATGGGTGACAGGGTCACACTCATCCCAATTTAATTTATAATTTGGGATTTCCCGATCGTAAGAATCCGGGTAAAATTGACGCCGTCGACCGACCAAACCCAATCTCCCATCTACGGTCGACCGTTATCAGGTATAGTTATTTGGCATTTGGTGTTTTATTTGTGCGTTGTGAGCAATCCTTGGTGTTTTTTTAAACTTTTACACTGAATTCCAAGCTCTTTGTGCATAACCAAGGTCCAAATAATGAGTAAGTAGCAAATTTCCTGTTTAAATAATACTCTGTTGCCATGCAGTTTAATTTTTTAGAGATCATCAAATCCATTATTTTTTGAAATAGTCATGGTTTGGGTTAATTTTTTTTTAGCGGGAAAAAATTGCAAATTGGCATAAGTTAGATTTTGATATCTTTCAAAGTTATAGAAATATACTCAAGCCTATTTTATTTACTAAAAAAGAGTAGTACAAAAATACTTAAAAGCACCTCGTGAAATTTAAACACTAAAGATACGCCGCTTCGTGATATTGAGGACGATTTATACCATATAATATCTTGTAGATTGCTTATTGCTCGTATGTTAAAAAGGAACATAGGTATCTTTCTGTGGAATGTTTTGAATAAAATTAAATAGTCCAAGCGATTTCATTGCGCTTTCAACCTAGTTTAAGATTAATATTACATTATCAAGTTTATTTCCAAGTTGCATCTTCGTAAAGCAAATTAAATCAATAATTACTTACTGGGTACATTACCAATTTTAATATTTGTGATTCGCTTTTTTGTGGTTTCAATTACAAAATATAAGGTCATTTGGCCCCTAACCCCAAAATAAACAATTTCAATGGCGCCATGTAACGGAACGAAATATCAGTTTATGAATTGAGATTTATTCCTCAAACAAATTACACCAAATCTAATTGCTTTTATAATAAAAAATACCAACTATTC
>JACEGR010004335.1:67478-88867 GCA_014170235.1 Listronotus bonariensis
ATGTATTTCTTAGGAGCGAGTTTAAACATGATACATGTTATTTGCATAAAAAACAAAAAAAATGTCAAAACTATATTTTTAGTTTTTTTTTGTTTTTTTTTACCAAATAGTGTATACAAGTGTCCATACGTACCTATAACTTTTAACCAAATATTAAGATCCTTATTCTTTTTGACATTTAGAATACGACCTTTCTTAAGTCTAGACGTTAACATATCGATTTCTCTCAAATACGTACAATAGGGGGCTTAAAATTCTTTGGCTATTAAAAATTTCAAGAACTAGACAAGTTGATTTAACATAAAGCGTTGATTGTCGTTAAGGGTAATAGCTTTGAATAACTAAAGTAGATATTACTACCAACCAGAACATTAAAAAATTAAATTTGTGTATTTTGGTCAATCAACTTTTATTTGTCAAAGCGATATCACATTGTCCTTGGTAAAAAAAAAAACAGAAAGTTAATGATGATGGCTCAAAGACGAAACGTCGGATCTTAAATTTAGTGACCTCATTTTATAGAAAAGAAAAAGTGACAATGTTAATGTCTCCTTTGTTTTAAAATATCTGTTCAAATAAATCGAAAAAAAATAAGAACTGTTTCGCAAAATTTCGATTTTTTCCGGATAATTCCGGAATGGCTGCAAATTTTAAATTTTTTAAAATGAAATATTGTTAAGCAAAAATGACAAACTTTGCACCAATTTGACTAATCCTGTATCTCTTACCGTTTTCTAGATCCCAATGGTGTTCCTCGAATTTGTAACACTCTGTATATGAATACAAGTGCTTTATTAGTCGTTTTTTATTAATTTTAAATAAAACAAAACCTTAACTAATTATACTTGTTATTATAAATCTTATATATCAAATTCTCGTGTTACAATGTTCGTTCCCGTACTCCTCCGAAACGGCTTGACCGATTCTCATGAAATTTTGTGAGCATATTGAGTAGGTCTGAGAATCGGCCAACATCTATTTTTCATACCCCTTAGTGATAAGGGTTGTCCACCCTTAACATTTTTTTTAATTTTTAGGCTAGAAATTACTTAAAAATTATTTATGTGGCAAAACAACGTTTGCCGGGTCAGCTAGTAAAATTATAAAATCAATTCCATAACTAATTTTGGAAAACAACCTATATGCTGTGGTGTAAGTTTTATGGGTTTATTCCCGTTTCGCCTATCGGCTTAAAACTCCCCAGTCGCCTAAAGATAAATTATTTAGATTTATGACCAATAATTAATTAGTTCATACTGGCAATGTTCTACCGGTTTTATTTGCTTTAAACTTAAACTGTTGGTGTGGTTTAGTTTTTCTTGCACTGCGTGAGTTTATTTTTTAGTTTTAGCATTTAACCAAAACTAACCGAAAAAGTTATAGGCAACAAAATGTGGTAATATTACGTTATTAATTTTACAAAAAAAAGTTATTCTTTATAAAAAGTTCGGCATGGTCTAAAACCTTAAATGCAATAATACGATAATAATTTCTTTAGTGGTATACGAGATATCACAAAAAATATGAATTTTGTTCTAAAAATTTTCTGAAAATATCGAAAATTATTATCAAGAAAAAATTACTAAAAGTAAAAGTAACTCCCAAATATGAAAACTCGTTTATTTACAAATAAAGAAGTTTTCAAAGTGCATCAAAGTGAATTTTGAAACACCCTATATGTATCACCGTTAAAAGTAATAATAATATTTATCCAACACTTACATATAAAATCTACATAATTGATCAGATTTTGAGGATATAAAGTGTACTATAAGTCACTAGTGAGCTAAAGTACCCTTTAGCTCACTAGTGAATTATAGACAATACAAAATTTTGTTGCTGGTGTTGACAATGACAAGTAACAAATAATGGATGACGTTTTCAAATTATTTTCGATATTAAAAACGATTTATACGAAAGTGTTGGATAAAATTTTGTATTAGACACGTGAGTTATTACATATAAGTCACTTAAGAAAATTACTTCTCTCGCCCTTCGGGCTCGAGAGTTAAACTTTTCTTGCGTGACTTATATGTAATATAACTCACTTATCTAATAAATAACTATTAATTAAACCCTGTTTCGTTGCAAGCGAGAGTAATAAATCATTTAATTTTATGGCAATTCGCTTTCTGTGTTAGTCCGAGTATAAATATTTTACTTCAATTCTACCTGTAATGTACCGATAAGGCATCCTAATTTTAGGCCGGCAGACTCCGCTCTAATATTCGTCAACCTCTTGGGTCAAATACAAAGGAATAACAGATGTTTACCCGTATTTACGTGGGAATAATGTGATAAAAACCTTGACAGTGGCGGTGCGCTTGAGTTTATTTTTGGGAACTTACCCTTTTTAAACAGTTTAGGTAAAATGAAAATCTTGTTTCTTTTATATGTGTAAAAAATTTATTTTAAAATTTATAGTATATCAATATTGTACAGTTGGTATAATTATAGTTAATAATAACCATTTTATTAAGAAAATAATACACATTAAAAATGCATAGTCAAAAAATAATTATTTAAAATATAATCTATACCTAATTAAATATGCTACATAATCTACATCTAGTTATTCACATTCTTCCATATCTGACATACTATCACTACTTGAGTCATATGAGTCTACTTGTATAATTAGAGGTTCAACAGTTGTATCTACTATTATATCCAAAGACCACATTTTATTTTCTACTTCTAATACATGTTCGACACATTTTTTCCAGTTTTCTGGGGAAGCATTAGATATGGCAATTTGAAATAGTTTTTTTATATCTACTAGTTTAAACGTAGTATTATTTCTGGCTACTTCACCTTTCACTTGTGCCCATATAAGTTCTATGGGGTTTAGTTCGCAGTGATAAGGTGGCAGCCGATATACAGTTATATTTTGTTTCTTAGCTATTTCATCAATTACAAAACGTGTGTACTTAGCTTTATTTGTGGCGACTTCACTTTTTACTAGCTGCAACAACTCTAGTTTAACACTATCTGTAGGATGTTCAATATTTTGCTGCATCAACCAGGATTGAATGTCTTTTTTAAGCCAGCTTAAATTTGGAACACGATCTACTTTTTTGGAGTGGTAACTTGCATTATCCATTACAATAATCGAACCCTCTGGTATTAAGTCGATCATCTGCGAAAACCATTCTTCAAATACATCAGCATTCATATCTTCGTGATAATCTCCTGTTTTTTGGACTCAAACATTAAAAGACCTCCATCTACAAAACCATTCTCGTTTCCAATATGAGTAATAATTAGTCTACGCCCCTTTCCAGATGGAGGTTTTAAACCCGTAGAAAGTCCTTCATTAAAAGCCTGGCGAGCAGTTGTTATATTCCCATCCTGCCAATATTTTTTAACAGTATGTCCTTCATTTATCCAAGTCTCATCTAGATAATATATTGTCTTTCCTTCAGTACGAGCTTTTTTATTTTTCTCAAATAATCTCTCCTCCAATGGACAATTTCTCCATTCTCTATTAATAAAGATTTTCTTTGGAATTTTTTCCACTGAAAATTTAGACCTTTAAGATTTTCCAAAGTTTAACTCTACTTATTTCCGGCACGTGTGGATGATTTTTCGCAGCTTGAAACATGACATCTAAAGTAGGGATTTTTTTCGGTAAAATAACTATGTACAATTCGTCGAATTGTTTGTTTTGTGTCGTCTGTTATATAAAGTTCTGTTTTGCCCGGTCGCTTTTTTGGTGGAATTATACCTCCCTCTTTTTCTTGTTTCAAAATTCTGTAAATTGTCGCTTTTCCCACCCCAGTCATCAACGCACATTTTTGAACACAATCGTCCACACCTAAATTAGAGCTTTGATCATTTCTAATATAATCGAATACGTTTTTAACAATCTGCTTTTCGTTTACAGTTAAATGTCCGAAACATGGGCGTTTCGGCGGAGAAGCCATTTTTACAATACTGTAATACTTTGAACAATACTCTAACAATTTATAACCACTCAGTTGCACAGAGGGAAAGATACTAAAATATATATAAAATTTATAATCCTTATTTGACGCAATTCGGTGTATTTATACCTGTTCTTTGCACAGAGACTCGTCCCGAGACATTTTTATTGCTATCTCTTGCAAAAAATAGGGTATAGTAGATATAGAGATGATAAAAATAATTTCTAACAAATCTTTTAATATTTTAATTTTTACTTATAATAATATTATTGTTATAAAATGAAAAATATACTTTTGTGTAGAGACGGAACACTGAAACAACAGTACATTGCTTCAGAGCGTTAATAAAATTTTATCTCTTTGTAATGGTAAAGGCGTTTGAAAGGCTTTTGGAAATAATCTGAGTAAAAGGAAAGTTCATTATTCCTCTTTATTTACAGACTTTTAAAGATGCCGCTGGTCATTATAAATAAAAATTGAATCCCTACTGCCTCGGTCCATTTTTAAATGCACTCCATAGTATTTGACGAAGATCTTTATTTCAAAGGGGAAACTACCAAGTCAAAGAGAATTCTTTAACCTACTTTAAGGGATTAACAGTATCGTATTTAACTTTTTACAGCGATAGTTAAACCTGAGATAAAAGTCCTTTAAAAATGTTATAAAGAATCTACATAATATCTTGAAACTAATACCAGTTAAGCACTGAAGTTTTTAATTTTAGTGGTGTTAAGCTACACCTCCGTATTATATTTATTTAAGTTAACAAAAATACGAGTTTATTTTTTAATCCTGAAGTAAGTCAGACTGTTATCGGAATTTTATATAGTTTACGAGAAACAGTATAGTTTTTTGAAATAAAACACCCTATATACAGGGTGGCGACCACAAACGCATCAGGCTCTAGTGCAAAAAGGATATTATTTTTTAAAGATATTTTTGGACAGACTATTTGGGTGACATCATTTAAAATTATAGAGAATTATATAGGCTGCTCCCAAAAGTATTATTAAACTTGTGTTTTATCAATAAAACACCTAGTATATATATTTCTCAAAAATCCTAAAATGGGTTAGTAAAAAGTACCGCAACTTTTAAATATCTTTAAAACTATGCAAGCTACATTTACCAAATTCGGTATAAAAGGAGTTTTGAACATGCGAAATTAAATAGTACTGTGGACATTTTATTTAAAATACCAAGAATATTACATGTAGCGCAAAACTAGAAGATTGGGCAACAATGACAGTTTCACCGTTTAATTCAACTTGCCCAGAAACCCTTAAATGTCAAAACTTGTAAACGAAGCTTAAGTGGTTTTAGAGATATTTGAGCGCATCTGAACTTTTTATCTAAAATGTGGTTTTGTCATATCTTAGCAGGTAGTTAAAATGGAATCTTAAAATTTAGGTTGCGCAATTTTTGCATTAAAAATAAATGAGACATTTTATATAAATATACGAAAAAGAAATGTGTAGCACAAAACAGGGAAATCTGGCAACGGTGCCGATATTACTATTAAATTCTTTACGCTTGGTACCTTTTAGATACCAAATTTGGTAAATATAGCTATAGCGGTTTTAAAGATATTTAAGAGTTGCAATACTTTTACTAACCCAGTATTTTAGAGTAAATTTACTGCCTCGGTCCATTTTTAAATGCACTCCATAGTATTTGACAAAGATCTTTATTTCAAAAAGAAAACACCAAGTCAAAGAGAATTCTTTAACCTACTTTAAGGGATTAACAGTATAGTATTTAACTTTTTACAGCGATAGTAAAACCTGAGATAAAAGTCCTTTAAAAATGTTATAAAGAATCTGGATAATGTCTTGAAGCTAATACCTGTTAAATGTAATTTAAAGCACTAAAGTCTTTTATTTTAGTGGTGTTAAGCTTCAATAAGAAGTCTTTTATTTTAGTTGTGTTAAGCTACAATAAAGTTAGGTACCTTGAAAACAGTATTTATTGTACCCGGTGTCAAGTTGTAATGTACACCCCTTTAATCTATTTATTTTCAGTAATTGAAAATTTATACAGGGTATGTGAAAAAGTATATTTTTAGTGAATCACCCTATATGGCGCGTCACAAACGCCTAGAGATCTAGTACAAGAACCGTATTATTTTTTAAAGTTATTTTTGTACAGACTATGTGGGTGTGTAAGAAGTATAATTTTTAAAAATAAAATTTAATGGGGTGCTTAAAAAAAATTAATATCAAACCTATGTTTTCTAAATGAAACACCTAGTATATGTATGTTAGTTCATTTTTGGATTGTAGGAATAAAAATAAGGTAAGTTTTACATTAGCGATCACTATACCTACCAAAAATGTAACATTTTTAAGATATTTACGATTTTTGAATTATTTATGATAATACCAAAATTTAATTTTCTGATATAAGGCTTTAACACTTTTTTTTTCTACGGAAATGTCTCCTGAGCTAAGGGATGACAGATTCCTTTTAAAACAAAAATATAAAACAATTTAAAAACAGATAGAAGCCGCAATGCGTCTTTAAAATCATAATTTTTCCAATATTTGACGTAAAAAATTTATTAAACCACCTACTATGATATATTATTTTAATCAGAAAAAACAAGCAATTTAATTACCTAATCATTTATAGGGTGTCCCTAATAAAATGTTTGGGTCATATGTCAAAAATGACAGCTCAAAAATTTTTGGCTACGCCACTGGATTCTACGGACAAAAGTGTCTTTATAATGTGCAATTAGTTTTCTCGTATCTGTAATAACAACAAAGCTACAGGGCCTTTTCAAAAAGTGAAAAAATCGAGAATCACCCTGTATCTCTGAAACGCTTCGCGATAGCGATGATCTGTTTTTACCATAAATGTTTTCTCCAAAAAGAGCTCGAGGATGGGGTATCAGATTTTTAATATCTCTTATGGTTTCCAAGTTTCCCATAAGGGACAACCAAAATGGGACACCCTGTACATTCATATCGTTTTATAAAATCGTGCTTTAAGTAGGTCTCTGGAACGTAATTGTAAGAACTCTATTTTATTTTGTAAATACTTCACATTTTTATGAGGGCAGCACCGCCTAGAGTCGCCTAAATTAAGCAGTGATGCCAAAACCATCAAATTTTTAGAATTTAACACATTTTACTAAATATTTAAAAAGACAAAATACTTGGGCAAAAGCACATTTTAGAATAATTAATAGTGTGTAATTTTAAAATGAAAATAATTTTGGACGTTGCAAAAGCCAATCCCGTGCCTATATTATTTAAAAAAATAAGTTTAGAATATTTCGTTGTCCTTACAGACTTTGAGGTTTAAAATATGGCAGCAAGCGATTTACGGCAAAAGATCAGTATGTTATACAAATTTGCTTGGTGAACAATCTTTTAAACAAAATATATCATTGTTCATATGTAACATAAGCTATGGTTATTTTAAAAATTACTCAATCTATTGTTATCCGAGAAATTGACTTTAGGGTAGTTAAGAATATTTTTTAACAATAATAATTTGTTACATAAACGTTACAAAAAAACGACAACTAAGCTACAGGTATATTATTTAAAGGCGAATAATGCCGTTATTTTTTAAAATGCCCGTAGCTTATGTTACATTTTTTAAACGTTTGAATGGTGACGTGGGGCCTCACAGGCCTTAACATTAGTAGTCGTATTTGGTAGAAATATGTTACGAGTACTGACTTTTATCCTAGTATATGATAACTATATATATTTACCTATAATTAAAACAATCGAGATATAAGAAATTATTTATTTTTCTGCTAGGAACTCTTAACCATTATTTAAACTATCAAAAACTTAACAAATTAGACTTCTACAATTTTGTGGAAAACATAACAAACCATGAACTTCTAACTCAAACTATACTTTTTATACGTAAATTAGGCATAATAAAACAATAAAACCAATTTTTTTTCGTAGCTTGAAAATTGAAAAAATGATGTTGGGCCTAAGAGGCCGCGACAATACTTTGCGTGGACCATACTCAAAGAAGATAAACTTTTTAATAAGGAGCGCTCGATTTTTTATATTTGTTCGAAAATATAGGTTATGTTTGTGACGTCACCTTTTTGCAATAATATTTTTAATCTGACAAAATAAACCAATACTTGCATACCATAAAATAAAATCACTAAAAACATATTTTTTTATCTTACCCTTAATAACGATTTACACGTAAATTCCTTGTAAAAAATATCCAAAGGTCAGTGACCCCTGTTTACAGGTTTTAAAATTCTCTGTAACTGCAGTACTAATTACTACTCAATTTAACTATAAACAATAAAAAAACACATATATAAAAGTTCAATGACTAAAAAGCAAAAAAATAACACCAAAACCTTGAAAAAACCTTCCAATACGATGGTAAATAAAGAATTACGGGAAAAGATTACGTCACAAAATTTAGCGAACATAGGCTTAAATGGGATCGAGCGCTCCTTATTAAAAAGTTTATTTTCCTTGGACCATACTTACCTATATCGCTGCGGCTGACACAACTATTGCCCTCTACAGCGTGGGCGCAACTAAACTCGAAGGTACTGAGGCGCACAAATGCGGGGCGCGCGGGGAAAGGGGTGAAATCACATTTCTCTTCATTCACTCGGCCTCACCGGCCTCACATCACCAGTTAAAGGTTAAAGAGGAAGGATTTTTGACAAATATATGTGGTGTTTCATTTAAAATAACCAAGTTGCCTTATATCCGAGCTTATATCAAAAAAATTAAGTGTTGTTTTTTTTACATAAATAAATTTAAAATGCTAACTATTTTAAAAAGTTACATTTTTGGCATAGGAAATGCTTAAGAAACTTATACTATTTTTGTTCCCAAAATCCAAAAATGAAATAATATTCAGAGTGTTCCCTTCCAAGTGAGAAATTTGCACTCTAAGGTAGCTCATATCAAATAGGTATTAATTTCTGAACACTTTGTAGAATTTTAATTTATTATATAGCAATTTAACATAATATACAAAGTGAAGCCCAAGTAAGGTAAGATATTCTAATAAAAAAATCTAATTATCATAAAAACCCTACATTCTTGGTATAGTCCCAATCTAATAATAAATAAATATACAGGGTCTTTCATTAAAAAACAAAAGTTTAGTATGGATCTTTTTTTCAAAGCACTCTGTATAATTTTCTATAATGTTAAAATATGCTTCGAACCCTAAAAATATATATGTAAATAAATTTTACGTATCCAATTTAATTTGTTTTGCAAAAATGGACATCCAGATCTGAAGAATAATTATTAATTTTTCTTGCTTTTTGTTTTTACAGAATCCTAAAAACTATTAGCCTTGGCACTTTAGTCTTTTGTCTAACTAATAAGAACAATCCTATAATTATTTTATTATCTGTAAAAATGGTACTGTTTAGTTGAATTCGTTACATTATTGTGTATATTTCTAATAACTTTGGTATTTTTCTTTGTTTTAGAAGAATGATCACCACAAAGGAAATACAACATACGGATTTATTATCGAACTGTAACATTATTATATGGTAAGTAATGAGCCATATTCGGAAACAATGGTTGAACCCAAGTATAGTATAACTAAGATAATCTAGTAATGCATGTGAAGAAATTTGCATGCTTGCACATTTCATACATGCACGTGGGGTGTATCCAGATTATACATAATATATAAGGATATATAAGGATATATAGCACAGTAGGCCGATAGTATAGCGGCATTTATATACGATCAAAGTGATTTCGTCATTATTAATAATAAACCGATTTTCTTTTAGTATAACTACGTTCTTGTATTACCTTGTTGATTTGGCTTACTTACTTTCTTAGTCGTAAAGGGTGGCGCGTTTTCATTGACCTTGCAGGGCATAGCGAAAACTAAAAGAGATAATAAATCTTGTTGCACAATATCGATTTCGATTTTAAAAACAAATTCACCGGTGAAAGTAAAACTTGATTAGTTTCGGAGATACAGAGTGTTTTTCAAATTTTGTCAATTAACCCAGGCACTTTTAACTTGCTTGATATTAGAGAAAGAAAAATAATGTAAGTTTAAAGGTTTTAGGGTTTTTCACGAGGAATTTAGTGGCTTACCCATATTTTTTCATTGATTTTTATCCTAAAATTATAACTCAAACGTGTTTTTTTAATGAATTACCCTGTATATTGTGACGTATTATTTTGAATACATTAGGGCCACATTACGTCACTTGGATAAATATACCATATGGAACTATCTTCTTGGGACCATGAGACCGGTGTACAATAAAAACTATCTTGGCATTTTTAACTGAACTACGGAAACTAACTTCGTAATTTTGTACAGGCATACCCCCACTAGAGGTAGCCCGTACGGGATTAACTAAAACTTTAACTTTATACTTGACTTCACTTTTACTACCTACTTCTTATCTAATATTTTTATAACTTTTTTCTCTCCCCATTATTAGTACAATTTCGGTATATATACAAAGTTAAACTCAGTATTTTGGTGACTTAGCACGTTGTTGACCCTGAATAAAATAATATGACCTAGATCTGTTATTGTTTGGTGACAAAGAACCTTGCACTATTTTCTTGCTTATTTGTTTAAATTTTTTGGATGTGATTTCTCTAATGCCAAAATAATTAAATAAATATTAAAATTATTAAAACTTATATACCCCTAAACAGGGTGTTCACAATATATTTTATTATCAGTTAAAAGGCCTTTCTAACACCCATAACAAATACTACATTTGATATATCTATTTTTAATAGTTTCGGAAAGGCCTTTATAGGGATTTTTTACGAAACACCTGTATTGTTATTATCTTAAAGCATTCCAAAAGGTTAAAGAAAGTACCACATGTTTATACTTTATAGTTTTGGAATTATAACCATCTAAATCAAAAAAATAGTAGATAGACTAGACTAATATTTAAAGGCTTATATTTCCGAAATTATTGGAAAATTTTATTTTTAATGTGTTTTTTTCCTAAAGTTCTATAAAATATCTTTTAAACGGCGATAATTTGCACTCTAAGGTACGTAAGTATACTGGGTGTTTTATTTTAAAAAAATGTCTATTTATAATCAAAGTTCTGACGATGGGTATATTACCAAAGATATCAAATGTGATATTTTAAAAAGATCTTCCTATTGGTGATAAAAATACAGGGTGTTCTATTAAAAAGAACTCAGCTTTGGGTTATAACTTTAAAATGAAAATTAATGGAAAAAAGCCATGATTTTTTTACCACTGAATTTGTTTTAAAAGCGAAATCGAGATTGTGTAATCGAAAGTGTTCTATCTATTTTATTTTGGGCTATACCCTGTAAGGTCAACGAAATGGCGCCACCCTGTACATAGAAAAAAAAAGAATAAACCTATTAAATAATTTTACCAACTCTGCTATATTTTTTGGCTAAATCTTTTTCGAAAATCTGGTTCTTCACATCGAAAGAAATTCCCTGAAAATTTGAGCCCTTAATTTTAACTTTCAAGAACTTCTTCTCTATCTTTGATTGTTTCCCATTTAAATAACATGGAAATCATTGTTTTTTTTTTTTTTTTCATAGTTCACTTCGGTTTTATGATTTTGCGTTGCGATCGGTCACAATCTGTAGTATATTAGAGACTTTTTAAAAAAAGCGTTCAAAAACATTTTCTGTGGGCTTGAACTGTACTCGTCAGCATCGTTCTCAAAACCAAATTTTTACAAAATTGTTACATTTTCTTTATTATCGGGGTAAGGGCTAAACTGACAGAAAAAGTTAAATAAAAAAAAATTTGTGGGAAATTTAATTTTCCACAAAAATGCCTTTTCCATATTTTGCCAAAGTGCGCAGTTTACTAGATAAATTCGGGTGAATGTATTAAAAATTAAAAAAAATTATTTAAGATTTTAAGTTCTGTTGTAGCCATATCTTAAAGATTAACTAAATAATCGAAGAAGTTAAGCACCATTTTCTGATAAAAAAATAAGCATATACATATATGTACAATTATTTTTCTTGAGAAAAAATTGCCATTAGCTGGCACTGTTAACCTTACAGGCAAGAAGCTTCTCATGATTTGCCACCGCGGGAAATCATGAAGTAAGCTCTGATTGAGATTATCCTAATCTCAGACGCTTTGTTACTTACATTGGACGTTCTACTTACACACATTTCACCTTCATGCGAGTAATAAACTAAAAAGTGAAATAAATCTAAACAAGAAATATATAGACGGCTCCTGATGTTTGTCCACCGATTTACTTAAAAAAACATACTAAAAATGTGTTCTTTCAGATTTACATACCATTCAGAAACACCCCGTACAAAAAAAAAGCATTACCCGTTGTTTCACACCTTTTTATTCACAATCAGCTTAATACTGGTACGTTAGCCATGCGTAACGGAAACGAAACGTTACCATAGTATTTCTTTCTTTGTTTTTACTTCATAGTGATCGCTTTGCTGTTGAAGCGAATATAGCAACAAGTGATCAAAAATTAAACTGACTCATAAGCAAAAGCTTTTGCTTGCGCATATTTAAATAAGCAGAAAACAAAACAAAACACATTTTTACAACCTTTAAGCTAAGCAAAACTATACTCAAGTCCGTTACCTATGACACAATTAAATACTCATTGGTTTTCTTACGATATTTATAATCTCACTCCTTCGACCAAGAGGGGATATAGACGGCCCAACACCGAGACTAAGCAAACATTGTTGAGCAACAGTTGAACAACTGTTGAGCAAGAGTTGATGAACTGTTGGCAAACAAACGTCGATGATTGTTGGAAAATATCGGCGAACCTTGTTGCTGAAAAGTTCGTTCAGTCGAGCCAAAATGTGCGACGAAGACGATGCTTTACTCGCATGGTGCACTTTTTTATTAGTGAAAATTAAAAAGATCGCGTAAGTGCAGAAAGCGTCGGTGGTGGCAAAAAAGTATATTCGCAAACAGAAAACGGAACTTTTACCAGAATTAAGAATGGAAGACCAAATGCTGTTCAAAAACTTCACTCGTGTTAATGCAACCGCATTTGAAAGTCTCATCGTTATGATTGGACCTAAAATTGCCAAAAAAAATACAAACTTTCGGGAAGCCATATGCGTGAAAACAAGATTGATGATAACTTTAAGATTTTTAGCCACTGGAGATTCGTATGTCAGTCTAATGTATCTATTTCAAATTTCTAAACAGCTTATTGGTACTATAGTTCCTGAAACTTGCGAAGCCCTTATAGAAGCATTGGCAGATCATATTCAGGTAAGAAAAGAAATCAAATTCTTTTTTCCTAGTTTAATCAAATAAAAACATAATATTATAAGAACGTAACATAGTTTTTTATGAAATGTCTGTACAGTTATCCGCTTGGGATCCAATTAGGGCGTCAATAAAGCTATGTTCATTTGGACTATCTTGATCAGAAGGATGTTGAATGCTTGTTGATGTACTCGTATAATAAGGAGATGGAGCTGGTGCGTAAGAGAGCGAACTTGAGACAGGTGATACAGTTGGTAGTGGCAAATTCGTTGTTCTTGGAGTAAACTGCCCATGTGAATTATAAAGTATTCGCATATCAGCATCATGGAGAACGCAATTAATTTTATGTTCTACATCAGCTCGAACAAATGCATCATACGTTCTTAATTTATTTGCCACGTATTCCCCATATACTTCAAAGCTATCCCTTACTTTTCGATTTTCCGTAAGTGTTTTTATTGTTTTAAAAGCTTCATCCATTTGAGGATCAGACATATTTGGACGCTTTCCCGAGGTTTTTTTCCTGCTGGGACTAA
Source organism: Listronotus bonariensis (assembly GCA_014170235.1). Lineage (NCBI taxonomy): Eukaryota > Metazoa > Arthropoda > Insecta > Coleoptera > Curculionidae > Listronotus > Listronotus bonariensis. The sequence goes on from JACEGR010004335.1 coordinate 81,175, forward strand.
CTGCCTTACGGTGTCTCGTTGTGACGGTTCAGATTCTATTCCAATATCATGAGGATCCGATGGGTTTAACTGCTTTCCAGAACTTTCCTTTCTTATTGTTGCCAACTGCTTCACTATATCATGGGGTGTTTCTGCTTGCTGTAATTGAAGAATGCTTGAGGAACCTTCAGTAAGGATGGTATCTGATGAATCCTCGTATTGCGTGCTTTTCTAAGTCCTGAAACAAAGTATACATGCCTATAGTATGGGTATAATAATGATATGCAGAGTACAGATATAGATGTTGGGAGGTCATAGAGCACATAATGAACAATTGTGGCCTTAGTTGGATATATCTTTTTTTTAAATAATGTATTTTTTTCAGTTACCAGATTCACCTGAAGAATGGCTCAAAATTTCCGATGACTATGAAAACTTATGGAATTTTCCTCAATGCTTAGGAGCCATTGACGGTAAACACGTTGTACTACAATGCCCCTTTCGAAGTGGAAGCGAATATTATAATTACAAGGGCACTTTCAGTATTGTCCTTATGGCAGTAGTAGATGCAAAGTATCGATTTTTATACGCAAACGTGGGATGTCAAGGACGAATTTCAGATGGTGGTGTTTATAAAAATACACTTTTCGCAAGGAAACTAAATGATGGGACTTTAAATTTACCACCTGAAAAACTCCTGCCAGGACAGCAGGACGGAACAGCACCTTTTGTATTTGTTTGCGACGATGCGTTTCCTCTACAGAAGAACCTGATGAAACCATATCCCGGCGAACATGTGAAGGGGACGTTCCAACGCTCATTTAATTACAGATTATCGCGAGCAAGACGAGTAGTGGAAAATACTTTTGGCGTTATGTCGGCTGTGTTTCGAGTTTTGCGAAAGCCCTTGCTTTTGCAACCTACTACTGCTGAAACAATTGTTCTTACATGTTGCTACTTACATAATTTTTTACAAAATAATAAAACAATCATGGACTCTTATGCTCCACCTGGAACCTATGACAGTGAAGATGTTTCAACGGGCATTTTGGTTCATGGATCTTGGCGAAACGAACCAGAACCTTCATCTACATTTATGAATTTAAATAGAATTGGTAGAAAATCAACCAGAGTAGCACAGGAAGTTCGAGAACAATTTGCACATTATTTTTCAGGCCACGGAAGAGTGCCTTGGCAAGATAGAATGGAATAAAATAATATGTATAAATAAAAAGTTTACTTACTTGTTCTTGAGTATCTCTTGTATGCTTTGGTGTATTCTTGTCTTTTAAAAACATTAAATGTTTATATCCAAACCAACGGGACACGTATAATTCATTTCGTCCTTGGCCAGATTTTGTGACCCTTTTTGCACATTCCCGCCTAAACTGGGTTTGCAGAACTTTCCATTTCCTCTCAATTTCTTTTCGGGATAGTTCTAGAACGGTAGCTATAATATTAAATGCGTCAGTTCGTTTATTTTTGTTTTTATAAGCTTCATTTTCGGGATTCCATATATTTGAATGTTCCCTTATAAGCTCTATCAAATGTAGAACTTGGTCTTCTGACCAATCGTGCGACATTTTCAAATAAAATGAAAGTAAATCTGCCGATGTACCGCTCTCGAATGCCTAAATTAAACTAAATGCATATTGACAAGTCTGCACACGTATACACCGGAGAAACTGTTGACGCACTGTTGGTCAACATTTCCTTTGATGTACTGCCTCGGGAGCGAACATCATGCAACAGTTTTGCGCAACTGTGGAGCAACACGTATAAATTGAGCGAACTCACAAGTTGATCAACTGTTGCTCAACAATGTTTGCTGACACATGAAAATTCGGTTCTTCACATCGAAAAGAAAATTCCCTGAAAATTTGAGCCCTTAATTTTAACTTTAAGAACTTCCTCTCTATCTTCGATTGTTTCCCATTTAAATAACATGGAAATCATTGTTTTTTTTTTTTTTTCATAGTTCACTTCGGTTTTATGATTTTGCGTTGCGATCGGTCACAATCTGTAGTATATTAGAGACTTTTTAAAAGTGTCTAAAAACATTTTTCTGTGGCTTGAACTGTCTCGTCAGCATCGTTCTCGAAAACCAAATTTTTACAAAAATTGTTACATTTTCTTTATTATCGGGGTAAGGGCTAAACTGACAGAAAAAAGTTAAATAAAAATTTGTAGGAAATTTAATTTTCCACAAAAATGCCTCTTTCCATATTTTGCCAAAGTGCGCAGTTTACTAGATAAATTCGGGTGAATGTATTAAAAATTAAAAAATTATTTAAATTTTAAGTTCTGTTGTATTATATCTTAAGATTAACTAATAATCGAAGAAGTTAATAATTATTTTCAATAAAAAAAATACATATACATATATACAATTATTTTTCTAGAAAAAAAATTAATACGGCACTGTTTACCTTACAAAAGCTTTCATAATTTACCGCGGGGAAATCATGAAGTAAGCTCTGATTGAAATTATCCTAATCTCAGACGCTTTGTTACTTACATTGGACGTTCTACTTACACACATTTCACCTTCGCGGTAATAAACTAAAAGTGAAATAAACTAAACAAGAAATATATAGACGGTCCTGATGTTTGTCCACCGATTTACTTAAAAAACATACTAAAAATGTGTTCTTTCAATTTACATACCATTCAGAAACACCCCGTACAAAAAAAAAAGACAATTCGTTGTTTTACACCTTTTTATTTACAATCAGCTTAATAATGGTACGTAAGTATGGTAACGGAAACGAAATGTTACTATAGTATTTCTTTTGTTTTTACTTCAGTGATTGCTTTGCTGTTTAAGCGAATATAGCCAAGTGATCAAAATTAAACTGACTATACAAAGCTTTTGCTTGCGCTTATTTAAATAAACAGAAAAAAAACAAACACATTTTTACAACCTTTTAAACTAAGCAAAACTATACTAAGTATGTTACATATTACACAATTAAATACTATTGATTTTTTTACGATATTTATAATCTCTCACTCCTTCGGACTAAGAGGGGATATAGACGGCCCAACACCGATTTAGCTGAAATAGGTTATACCGTTTTAAAACATAAATTAATATATATATTAAATATATAAATTTAAATATGGATCATTTACTGTATTGTTTATCTATTGACCGTAAGATCTATTTTTTTTTGTTTGGAAAAATTAAATAATTATTTTATAAAGTCAATTATATCGAAAATAATTATAAACTTCTTCGATTATTAGTTAATCTTAAGATATAATACAACAGAACTTAAAATTAAAATAATTTTTTAATTTTTAATACATTCACCCGAATTTATCTAGTAAACTGCGCACTTTGGCAAAATATAGAAAGAGGCATTTTTTGTGGAAAATTAAATTTCCTACAAATTTTTATTTAACTTTTTTCTGTCAGTTTAGCCCTTACCCCGATAATAAAGAAAATGTAACAATTTTTGTAAAAATTTGGTTTTCGAGAACGATGCTGACGAGACAGTTCAAGCCACAGAAAAATGTTTTTAGACACTTTTAAAAAGTCTCTAATATACTACAGATTGTGACCGATCGCAACGAAAAATCATAAAACCGAAGTGAACTATGAAAAAAAAACAAAAAAACAATGATTTCCATGTTATTTAAATGGGAAACAATCGAAGATAGAGAGGAAGTTCTTAAAGTTAAAATTAAGGGCTCAAATTTTCAGGGAATTTTCTTTTCGATGTGAAGAACCGAATTTTCATGTGTCAGCGGAAAACAAAAAATATTCGTTTCAAATGAAGTGGATGAACTTAACTTGTAAACATTTTTGCTCCATTTGAAATGCTTAAAGCTAAAATGAAAATGGCCCTCTGATATATAGGGGACTTTAAAATCGCGATTGTATAACTTCAAAAAGTTAAAAAATCTAAAAAGTATATTTTTAAAACTGATAATTAAATACTTTAAAAAAATAATTAAAAGAAGGCCAGTATTTTTTTATATTGCTGCTTATGGTTACTGGAAAAAATTAGGTGTACAATAAAAAAATATATTTTCGTTTTACATAATTTATTTTACTTTTTTATGCAAAAAACAATAATATAAAGATATGGCGGTACAAAAATGGAAAAAAATATTTTTGTTTCATCTTAAAAACGAAAACCGCTAGAATCATCAAATTCTACGAAAATATCGCTATTATAAAAATACACTTTCTGAATATTTTTGTACTTTTTAGAATTAATGGTGATAGACTACCCCTATTGCTCTAGCTAAACAAATTAAAAGACTTACGCAATGCCTTGAACAAATATAAATTTGAATAGACTGATTTATTTAGAAACGTTTTTATGTCTTGTACTTTTTTCATTAAACTTACCATTTCAATTAAAAAAATAAAATGTTAATCATATCCCCCTAATGGTTCAATTTTAAACACATGTTTATAAAGCAAACTACCGTTTATTTTGATTAAGGAATCATCTCCTAAAATTGTTCGCATTTGTTTAGAAACACCCTGTATACTTATAGATATATGTATGTTAATTTCGAAGGGACGTCTTATTAGGTACTACACCACAGACCTCATAAAACTACTCAACTACTATACACAAGACATATAACATTTTTTCAAGGTTAAGTATGCCATTTAGTATTGTAGATGAGTATTAATTTCCTGTATAAATGTGATTCATTTACAAATAATGCTAATTATTATAGCACTTTTTATAAACCAAAAATTATAGGTAAATTATTCGCCGATTCATCTTTATTTTGTTTAAGCAGTTATTATAAACGGTGTTACTTTACTTAACCTGTTTATTTATTTGTTATTTATTTTGGTCAAATCTAGTAATTGGAATTTGACCCTCTTTATGACGACCGATTGATCTGAAATTTGGTACACACTCTTAATCTTAATGACAATATAATATATTACATTCCTTATGGTTGTAAATCCAATATGGCTGCCGATACAAAATGTCGGATTACATATTACTTCACTACAACCTCAGTATGAGAACTAAATGAAAGGGCTTGATTGGTAAAATAAAGCTCACCATAAAAAAATTAAAATTCAAGATGGCCGCCGACACAAAATGGCGGATCATATATTTTTTCCGAAAGTACCTCCATATGGGTATCAAATGAAAGTCCTTGAATAGTAGAATAGAGCACAAAATATCGCATGTGACGCGATGCAGCACAGCACGTACTTTTGTAACTTATGAAATTAAATTATACAGCGTACATTGACTAGCGACGCGTCTACTCAAAAGACGTTGATTTTTGTGACAGTGACATAGTTTCCCGCGTCGCACGCGTTAGTCGCGGCTTGCCCTACATATTTTCCACAACTCATCAATAAAAAATCTTTAATTAAATCTGGTTAGTTATAGCATTAAACGAACCCAATAGAATAAGAAGTATCAACTAACAACAAACTAAAAAATTAAAAATAAATTATATAATTTTTTTATGTTAACCGGTTTTATTGTACCTACTAAAAGCTAAAACATAATTTGGTAAGTCCTAGCTACCTGATCGCACCAATATTCTAATCAATCTGCTGTATTAATTAGACAAATAAAAAAACCGTTGGACACATTAAATTTCTATTATAATATTTCCTCTAGATACACTTCGCCCAACGGTTTTAATATTATTTGTCTGATCAATACCCCGTATTGATAAACAGATTGGTGCGATTAGGTAACTAGGAATTACGGAATTATTGTTTATGTTTTGGTACAATAAAACCGTTTAACATAAACATTGTTTTTTTATATTATTTATCAGATACACAGACATTTTTTTTACTTTTAGTATCCAATTAAAAATAATATGGTCCCTTAGTACTTTTCTTGCTTTCTTTTAAACGTCTCTTAAAAATCCTATAAAATTTCCTAATGGATTTGAAAGCAAAAGCACCTGGTATAGCAATTTTTGTTGTAATAAAAAGTTTATAGCTCTCTGCATTATTTAGTTCTTAATAGAACCCACTTGTCTACGGTGTTTTTGATTAGGAATAATTTAAGTGGTCTTTACATAAACGATCCAGACAATCTCAATTTACATTTGAAATAAGCGGGATGTACCATAGTGTTTTTCTAATTGGTTTATATTGTTATATTCTTAAAGTTGTCTTATTTATTTTTAATCGACCACTTTACATATTTAATGGTTATGTTTCAATTTTTAACTCTAAATAAATACGCTCCTAGACAAAAAAAACCTGACAAACAAAATTTTGATAAAATTCAATCTTAAACAACTTTATGTTTTTTGGCAGATTTCAATTATCTTTTAATCCAGTTGTAGTTCTTTCGATCAAGATTATTAATAAATAGGGGAATTACTAAAGGTTTTATAGAATTTGATGTTATACAGGGGAGTGCCAAATGTTGTATTTTTCCAAAATTTTCACTCTGTGGAATAATTTAACATCACAATTTTTTACCAGTGTATATACTTTAAAACCCCATCTTTTCTTAACATTTTTTTATTTATATTAGTATCTATTTTAAGAGGAAATACAAATTTTTAAATCAGACAATGAAATGTATCGGGTGTCAAGGTATAATTTTTACATCTCCCTTAAAATTTTTATTTTTGATGATAAAAAAACTAATAAAAATATTTCTTTGTTTAATTGGTTTCGTACTTTACAAATCAGTAATCAGATTTTTGTTATCTCTTAAGATATACAGGGTTCGACATAAAATAAAAAGTGCATGAAAATCGTTGCTACTCTCGGTAATATTTGGAGCGATATTTTTGTACTGTTCCGCACTAGTGGGGAAAAGTAGCGCGGTTTTTTTAACAAAACTTCATATTTAGGAGTAAATTTTAATTTCTAACACCTTTTCTTTCTACGAATTTTCGATATTAGTAAAAATAAAGGTAATTTACTCTTAAAAATTACACTTTTGACCAAATCTCGTAGATGACGAACACAATTTGATACCTGATGATTTTAGATGTGTTCGTAGAAAAATCACAAACTAGTCAGCGCCAATTAGATTTTACAAATAGGTACGTCTGTTGACCAGTTGGAAACCGGTCACCTAACTAAATAATAATATCCAATTAGCGCGGATTGATTTTTGATTTCTCTACGAACAGGGCTTGTATTTTAGGTTTGGGACCATGCAAAACCTTGATGTAACGGAATCTTTGAGCCTAATTTTCACCAACTTCCAGCGATTCAATTTCTTTTGAAACTTTGCACACGTATCAAGGACCGATGACAATGCAATAATTTAAAAACAGTATCCCGTTATCCTGATTAGGACCGCCAGGATAAATAAATTCCTTAATACTACTCTTGACAAAATGGCGAAGGAATTTTTTAGTGAATAAACTGGAGCATTTATTTTTAAAAAACTAATTGATATATCGAACTAAAAATGAAAAATAAATAATAGTTTAAAAAACTAAAAAAACACGCTTTTATATGCAACCAGACTAAAAATTAGAAAATAATTTTCATTACAAAGAGTTTGTCACTTCAGAGTAAAAAGCGTGGGGTGCATTTTACTATTTTTCCATAACTTTTCCCTCATAGATATTTGCAAATAGAATAATTATAACATTTAATATGATTAAGCACCCTACGCTTTTTACTCTGAAGTGACAAACTTCTTTGTAATGAAAAATTATTTTCTAATTTTTAGTTCGGTTGCATATAAAAGCGTGTTTTTTAGTTTTTTTAAACTATTATTTATTT